>JAKTWG010000020.1:0-169292 GCA_030560915.1 Pichia sp. NRRL Y-12824 | reverse complement strand
GGGGGGGGGGGGAGCGAATAGGTGCTTATTTATATACCCCCAGTTTAGCCAGCCCAGCCAGCCCATCAGCCATTTCCAGTAACGCCCCACCTCCCAAAACACCACGAAAATGCAAAAGCACCCTGCCAGCCCCGAGAAAACCACAGACCGCACTAGACTTTCTCGTCGCTGGCTGCAGCGGACTCCACCCCGTATAGACGCGCGGGGCAGTTTTCCCCTCCTTTATCACGGACTCCGTTGCCCCTCATTTGCACTGCCCTATTATCTGCCTTTTTTTTTTGCCACTTTTGTGTCACTTTATTTACTCTATCTGGTATTTCTAAATTTTCTGTCTTTTCTGTCCAATCAGGACGTCCCCTCCCTTCTATCAGGCTAGGGCCTAGGTCGTAAAATGTCGATTCGGTCTGGACTGTTGTCGATCTGTCGGTCGAACTATCTGTCCCGAACGCATCAGTTATCAAAACAGTCGTGACCGTCATTTTTTTACTTTATCAGTTTTGAGAGTATAAATTTTCTGTCTTCCTTACTCCACACCACTTAGAACCTGATATCCCTTCCCCAACTTGTGTGGTGTAAACACTTAAAATCCCGCAAACCATTTTTTGGCCTATCACATCCTCCATCCCCTCATTATCGTTATTATCATTATCGTCATCAGCATTATTGTCATTATCATCATCGTCATCGGTACAGTCCCCACCGCGCTATTCAGCCGGATCCCGCGAATCTAGACCCCGGATTCCGGACCCCACAACTAGCCCGCCAGAAGCCAATTTCCCAGTCCACACAAATTTGTCTGGTGCACCAGTCCGTCTCGGCCTCGCCACAGGGTCACAGGGTCACGGGGTGGCCTCTGAGGGGCTAGACAAATCGGAAAGGGCTAGACAGTAATCGAACGGCGGCACCCCGTTTCTTTTTTTATTTTAAAGGTTTATCTCCTTTCTTGTGGCTGCTGTATCTCTCTCCTTCCATCCCTCTTTCTTTTTTTAACACCTTTCGAACCGAACTGCTTGATTATACAGTTGAACAATTTCAATTCTTAAAAATATAGTTAGTTAATTACACATTACTGTAGTATAATTGTAAACACAAGAGAAAAGTTAAATTAAATTAAACATGATTAAACACTTCCTTTTTATTTTCTCTTTCTTTTGTGAGTAGGACGTGCATTCTTTTCACGACGTTTGTTCTTACTATCACGTTGTTTACGAATACTTTCACTATCACGAATTTCGTTTCTTCCACTACCTTTACTAATATATCCTTTAACATTAGCACCACGTTCAACTGCCCTTTTAACCTTATCCATTTGTTTGTAATAATCATCACGATTTTTATTTGGCATTTTTGGTGCCTTTTCACTATGATGTTTAAATTTACCTCCAATACGACTACCATTCAAATTATTATTAAATTTATTACCAATACCTCCATTACTATTTTCCATACCTCCAACTTTAATATTACCAATCTTATGTTTCTCTTTCCATTCATCAAATTTACCTGATCTAAAACTAGCTGGAATTCTTTGTCCACCTTCACTGATAATAAACTTTCGATCATCTTGTTTACGAACAAATTTATTCTTTTCCCAAACAACTTTAGGTGCTTGTTTATTAATTTGCATCTTATCATCTTCTGCATCAATATCAAATGCTGCTTTACTAGCTTCACTAACAAAATTTCCACTATTATTATTACCACTAATAGATAATTGTTGATCTTGAATAATATTTCTAGGTGCATAATATGACATGTAAAAATTTGGATCTTTAAAACTTTTTCTAATCTTTGACTTTTCATCTAAAATTTCATCTCCATCTTCAAAATTGTTCATTAATTCTTCTTCATTAACTCCAAATCCAACTTCTTGATTATTTTCTCCTTCATCTTTAAGTAATTCATCTTCTAATGTATGTGATAATCCTAATAATCTTTCCTTTTCTAATAATGCCCTTCTTTCTTGTAATCTTTCTTGAACAGGTGCAATTTGTTTACGTCTTTTATTCATTAATTCAACTAAATTTTCATCTTTTTTACCAAGTTCAAAAACTGTTTCTTTATTTTTACGATTTTGTAATTTTGCCAAAAAATTATTCTTTTCAACTTCTAAATTCTTACCAAAAATTAAATTTTGTTCATCCCAACCAACACTAATTAATTCTTTACTTCTACGAACACTTTCTTGTGAAGCTGGCTGTCTTGATCTAATATATAATTTTTCAGCTTTTTCACAAACACCTTTCATTGTACGAACATCAAAATTATGTCTTAAAATAGTTTCATATAAATCTTCCATAATTTCAATTTGTAATCTTGGAATACTACCTAAAACAATTCTTTTACTATATGAGATTTTAGGTTCTTCAAATCCATTTAAATTATTATTCTTTTCAAGATATTTTTTCTCTAATAATTCAACTTTCTTGTCTTGCATTTTGGTTAAAAGAATCTTTCTAGCAAGAAAAATTTCTAAATCTAATAAATATGGTAATTCAGATTCTCCAATAATTGAATATGCCCATCCTTTATTACCAGCTCTTGCAGTTCTACCAACACGATGAATGAAAACTTTAGATGAAGATGGTAAAGTATAATTAATAACATTAGCTAAAACTGGAATATCAATACCTCTCGCAGCAACATCAGTAACCACCATAACTGAACTTAATCCAAGTCTAAAATTTTGTAATTGTTGTCTTCTAGCATGTTGATCTAATGAACCATAAATGTAAGAAACAGGATAATTAGCAGCTTTTAAAATATTAGTAATATATTCAACATGATGACGAGTTGGTACGAAAACAATCGTAGAATGTTCAGATGGTAATTCATTCGCCTTTGGAAACTTAATCCTTTTACTAACTCTCTTTTTAACTTTTTTCTTGGAATTTTCATTCTCACTATCACTATCTGAATCATTAAATGTATTATTTGCATCATCTAATTTACCTAATTGTTCCTTTGTAGCCAATGGCATCTTAATAACATCTTGTAAAATAGATAAAAGATTTGCTTCTCTTTCATTTTTTTTAGTTGTAAAATAACACATTTCTAATTGTTCACTAATTTTAGTATCAGCATCTAATCTAACTAAAACTGGATTAATTAAACCAGCTTTAGCAAAATCAACTAAATTTCTAGGCAAAGTTGCGGAAAATAACATACTTTGTCTCTTTTCAGGTAAACTTGCTAACAATTCATTCAATTGTTCTGCAAAACCCATTTCAAATAATCTATCAGCTTCATCATAAATCATAAATTCAATACTTGATAAATCTAACCTCATCTCAACTTTTAAATGCAAAAACCGTCCAGGAGTAGCAATAACCACATCAGGATTATTAACCATTGCTCCAAATTGATCTTCTAGTGAATCACCACCAATAAGTAATAAACTTCTTAGTTCCGTACCCTTACTAAATTCTTTAAATTGTTTATGGGTTTGAACAGCTAATTCCCTGGATGGTGAAAGAATAATTGCACGAATACCAATCTTTGCACTATGTGTCTTCAATTTTTCAATTAATGGTAATAAAAAAGCTGCTGTTTTACCAGATCCTGTACGTGCCATACCAACAACGTCACGGTTTTGCATAATTAATGGAATAGTTTTTCTTTGAATTGGAGTTGGTTGACGGTATCCCTTTTTACCAATGTTTGATAATACAACCTTAGATAAACCGAATGATGCAAATGAACCTTTGGCTTTAGATTTACCTTGTTGTGCTTGTTCTTGGGCAATAAAATACATATCTTCATCATGTTGAGATTTTGAAGTTGTTGAATCATCTTCAATTTCTAATGATGGGAAATCCATTTTTTTAGGATCTTTTAAGGTAGTTGTCTTTTGCTTCTTCTTGGACCTCTTTGCTTCTTCTTTATCATCATTTTCTTCATCATCAGAGGACATAATTTCATCTTGAACATCACCGGTAAATGCATCACTTTCGTTTTCAGATTCGTCTGATGAAACATTATTTCCGGAGTTGGTCACTAACGAGGACCAAATATCGACTTCTTCTTCTTCACCACTAGAGGACATGTTTATTTAAACTTGTTTGTTGATGTATTCAACCCTTGTAAACAAAAAGTTCGTTCAAAGGCATGCACAACCAAAAGAAAAAAAAAAAATTAGCTTATTGAAAAATTTTCCCCCCATACAAAATTTCTTACAATTATCCCGATTAGGAAATCGCCAAATTCATATTAGATGCTATATACAATTTTTTAAACGAGATTCTTAGAAACTACATAAAACTAATATTTTTATCTACGGTATGGATGATAATTACCTTTTCTACCGCTTCTGTACTTACCACTTCTTCTGCTTCCACCACCATGGCCACCACCGTTACCCCCATTTCCACCTCTTCTCTCGTTGAAGCGACTGCCGCTGTTGCCGCCATTACCACCACTTTTTTCTCTTAATTTCTTTGGACCAGATGGTAAGTTTGGTCTGTCTTCATCTTCTTCATCGTCATAATATCTATCCTCATTACTTGAACGACGACCACGGTTGCCTCTACCACGATTACCACGGTTATTACCACGTCTGAAATCAAATCCATTATCATCATCACCTTCATCATGCTCTTGTGGATTTGGAACGTCATCTTCATCACCATTACCGTTATTGCCACCGTTATTTTGATACATGTTCAATTGTGCATCTTGAGAATTAGGTGACATTTGCTGTTGTTGTTGCTGTTGTTGCATTTGCATCCAATATTGTTGCATCTGTTGCATTTGTTGCATTTGCTGCATTTGTTGCCAATATTGTGACATATTATTGTAACCACTCATGCCGTAACCACCATTGCCGCTATTACCCCCAGCGCCATCATTACCACCCATAGAATTGTTGGATTGACCATATGGAACTGCACTGTCTAAAGTCCTACCCTGATTTTTCAAATGTTGGGTTCTTGGTTCTGCCTTTTTAATTTCCATCTTTTTACCGTGAAACATAACATAATTGTGTCTTGTAACTCTTTCAACAGCTTCTGCTGAATCATAAGTGACAAAACCATAACCTCTGGATTTACCAGTATCTTTATTAATCATTAATTGTGAGTCGATAATAGAACCAAACTTTTCAAAGTAATTTCTGAATTCTTCAGGTGTAACATCAGCTGCAATACCACCAACAAAAACCTTACCGACTTTTTCTTGTTCATCCTTTGGAATTGCTCTCTTTGGATCAATTAATTTCCCATCAAGAATATGTTTTTCTCTCATAACTGCATCAACACTATTACTTGCAGCAAATGTCAAGAAGGCAAAACCTCTGGATTTACCTGTATTGTTATCTCTCATAACATTAAGTTCAAGAACTTCACCATATTTACTAAAATATTGTTTCAATCTATCTTCATCAGTTTCCCAATTCAAACCACCAATGAATAATTTACCAAGATCTTTATTTGACATATCTGCCTTAACGGAATCTGTATAATTTGTAGGTGCCTCAATTTCAGTAATATCTGGAATGTGTTCCGTAGATTCTTCTTCCGCTGAAGGTTGGTTTGCTACAGGTTGTTCTTGTTGTTGCTGTTGTTGTGGTTGGAATGGTTGGAATTGAGGTGGTTGAAATGTTTGGAATTGTGGATATTGTGCCATCATTGCTTGCATTGCAGGTGGAACAGCAACGGGGGAACCTGGTTGACCTTGAGCTTGAGCTTGTTGCATTGCTTGATATTGTTGCAGCTGTTGGAAATAATCCATTTGAGCATTTGGCACTGGTTGAATTGGTTGTACCGGCATTTGTTCTGCATTACTGTTAGAAGGTTGTTCAACAACAGCATTTTCAGTACTAAGAGGTGTAATATCAGAAGATTGATTATCAGTACCCGCATCAGTTGCTGGTACTGAATCACCTAGAGTTTCAGTATTAGTTGCTGTTTCATTAATACTTGCGGTAGATTCAGCTTTAGAATCTTGTTGCTGTTCAGTGGCATTTGAAGGAGCAGTGTCAACAGATGCTGGTTGATCACCTGCATAAATGTCATCAAATAATGCTTCGTCGTCTTCAAAATTGGACATTGTGAAACTATAGTAGTGATACGAATGAGAAAAAAAATGCTGCTATAGACAATATAAAGTTAAATAATAACTATAATTTATGTAGTGAATATGTAGGTAAGTAAGTATTTATATGGATTCAAGTAATTAATTAGTTAGTAATAAATAATTAATCAGTCAAGTAGAATGCTAGTAAACAAATAAACTCTAATCTATATAACTATAAGTATAATCGGTAAATTTGACGAAATATAGTTTACAATTGAAATAAGTAATTGAATTAATCTGTCTTTTTTTAAATTTATTTAATTTTTTTTAAAATTTTATAGTATTATAAAACTGTAGTATAAACTCGATAAATGGTAACGTCTATAGAAATATATAACAGAAGTGTCTGCTGAATGAAGGCAGAACAGTCCAAACAGAAGAACAGGGGATGGCGTTTGCCCTCCAGCAACAAAAGGTGGCGGGCGCTCGCCTTTTATAATCCGCGAACATTGACCGCATGGTCAACGAGATTTTCGGGTTACATGAACAGAACAGAGTGAAAAATTTATTTCTGTTTCGGGATGGAGAACAGAAAAGGTTGTAAATGGAGAAAAAATGTTATTGAGATTATTTTATTTAACAAGAAGCACGTTTTAACGATGAAAGAATACATTATATTTTTAGCACAAAGTCATGTTGGATTTAGACAAGCAGAATTAGAATCATTAGCTGATTTACACGGCATTGAAGCCGATTTTTCACATCATAATGAAGAACATCCATTTTTAGTCGTTAAATTAAAAAACGACGAAGAAGCATACAACTTAATTGATAGAGCTATTTTAGCAAGAGGTATATATGAATTATGGGGACATGGAAGTACAATGGAAGAATTACATGAAGATGTAAAATATCAAATGGAAAACTTGAAAGGCCCATATGTTGAAGATTGCACATTTAAATTTGAAAATTTAACCTTTCAAGGTGGTAAAAAGACTAGAGATCAACAAATTAAATTATATGAACAATTTGCATATTTAGCATTTAAAGGTAAAATTAGAATGAAGAATCCTGATCAAGTGTTTACTATTCTTGAACAATATTCATTAGGTAAAGATTTGTTCCCGTTAGAAGATCCTGATCATGTTTGGTTTGGTAGACAAGTAAATTTAAGTGCCAGAAGTAGGGGTGTTGTTGAAAAGTATGAAATTAAGAAAAGACCATATTTTGGCACAACTTCCTTTGATGCAGAACTATCATTATTTACATGTAATATGGGACAAGTTAAAAAGAATGATTTGATTTATGATCCGTTTGTGGGAACAGGATCATTTTTAGTTACAGCTGCTGAATTTGGGGGTATTACTATTGGATCAGATATTGAATTTTTAACATTAAAAGGTAAAGGACCAAAGAGAAGATTAAAGGATAATTTTGATTATTATAATGATCCATTACAATTCTGTGATTCATTATGTATGGATTTTACAAATAATGCTTTTAGAAAAGATTTAATATTTGGATCTATTATATGTGATCCACCTTATGGTGTTAGAGAAGGTGTTAAAGTTTGTGGATCTAATGATAATAAAGTTGGTCGTGAAAAAATTATTATTGATGGAGAGTTGGCATATTTAAGGAAAGATTATATTCAACCAAAAAAGACATATTCATTAGATTTATTATTAGATGATTTATTAGAATTTTCATCTCAGAGATTAGAAACAAATTCAAGATTATGTTTTTGGATGCCAGTTGCAAATGATGAAGATATACCTACAATGATTCCACAACATGAGAGTCTGGAATTAATTTATGAATTAGTTCAAGATTTTTATAAATGGTCAAGAAGACTTTTAGTTTATGTGAAAAGAGATGAAAATTATAAAGGTAAGACATTAAAGAGTGAAAACCGTGAAGGTGTTAATAATTTTAGAGATAGATATTTTAGTAAATTTTCTAAAGCTAGTAAAGCATTATAAACATTGTATAATTTATTAAATTAAAAAAATGCATTTCTTAATAATGTAAAATAATAAGTTGGGGGAGGGGATTAGCTATTTAAACAAACAAATTTAGGTTTATAGATTTATATACGTTAATAATTGGAATAAGTACACAATTATTCGTCATCTTCAGCTTCCAAAGTTTGAGCAGCAATACGATCTAAATCTCTTTGACCATTTTCGGAGATCTTTCTACCACCGTTTTCTGCAAGTTCTAAAACACCAATCTTTTCTAAAGATTGAACGACTCTTCTGTTAACGGAACCGGAAGCATCAATGTGCTTACCTGGCTTTGGACCTCTATTCTTGGAACCACCGTAAACTTTGTTTAACTTACCAATACCAACGGTCTTTCTTAAGTAAATGTGTCTTGCAACTGAAGCTGCTCTCTTATAGAACCAACCTTCAGCATCTTGTGGTGGTAATTCATTACCTGCAGAGGTCTTGACTAATTCAACGTAAGATGGAACTTCCAACTTACCTTGTCTTTGTAAGAAATGTGCGTAAGCGTTGATGAAATCTTGTGCAGAAACGTCTCTATATGAAATAATGAAAAGGAAAGAATAAATAATGTTAGTAATTTGCTTTTCAGAGGAGGTTAAATGAAATGAATTTGTAGTCAAGAATTAAAGGAGCTATTTGTCATTTAACTGAGTTAAAGAATGACAAATTTAGTGGAAGATAGTATTTACTCTAAAAAAATGGTAACATTGAGAATTCTAAGAATGTTTTTGTGTGCATGTAAGGAAATCTGGTACTCGCATATAGTGTATTTCAACTATTGGTAATCAAAAATCTAGAATATTATTTAATCTTATAAGTTGTTTACATGATGATTTTTAACATGTGACCCAAATCGATTTATTATTAGTTTATAAAAACATCATGTCTCTTTCTATTTGTCTTATCATGTCCATTTTGTACATTTGGTATGGGCATACTTCTGACTCGTTTCAACTCTATTAACTGATGATATCTGAAGGATCTAAAACACGGCAATATTGAAGACGGATGTGTACATACCTAACAGTAACACCTGGCATGATTATTGATACTTGGGAGGGAAGTTTCCTAAATCGATAATTTTGCCTCAGGCAGATGGTTATAGGCTTCTGTCCATACAAATTTTTCACATCTCATAGTTGACCGGTCTGAGGTCTCAGCTGGGCAGTCTCCGCAACGAGCAACGAGCAACGAGCGGCGAGCAGAGCAGAGCAGGGTAGAGAGCATTGGGTGCGGTGCGCGGGGGTGAGGGCGTACCCGCGACACCGCACCTTGGCCTTCACAAAAGGAACAGTGTGCGCAGTAAGTGCGTTGCGATGAGTGGGAAATTTTGTAGAAAGAAGCCACATAAAAGAAACGCAGTCACAACAATTTCTTGATTGGGATATTTGAAATGTTTTAGAAATTACAGATATTGCTACGATAATGACAACAATAGATAAGCATTATCGATTAATAATTATTATATCGCAGCATTAATTAGAAAATATTTAGAGTATACGTACAGTCTTCATTATACACGTGTAGAATATAGATCTATACACTTTAAAGGAGTTTGAGTAACTGATTAAGTAATTAAAAGAATCGCAAAGACTAATCACTACAGGATTAGACCTTGAAACCTCTAGATCTTCTTCTACCTCTTGCTTTTTCAAACTTTCTACCCTTGGATTGAACCTTTGGAGCCTTACCCTTGTGTGGACCCATACCGAAATGTCTAACAGCTTCTCTGGAGTTTCTTGGACCTCTTAAGATTAAAGTGTTCTTACCAGTTGGGGCTCTTAAAGCTAATTCATCTAAAGTGATAGCTTCACCACCATTCTTTAAAATAGTAGCCTTAGCACCCTTGGTGAACTTTAATGCAGCAACGGTTGCCTTTGGGAAAGCATGGATTCTGACATCATCAGTGACGGTACCAACAACAACAACAGTCTTGTTAGCAGAAACTTCTGGTTTTAAAGCTCTTGCAATTCTGGAAACAGAAACTGGTGGCTTGTTGATCTTGGATAAAAATAAAGATCTTAAGATGACCTTGTTGAATGAAGCATCAGTTCTACCTGTATTAAAAAAAAATTAAAATATTAAAAAAAGTTAGTAACTTGCTTTATTGAAAGTACAGTTGAAAAGAATGATGATATCCACCATAATCAGCAACTTTCCTTTCTTCAATTCTGCTCTATAATCGCACCTATCATTCCCACCGGGGAATCTAAGCACTTGCAGAATAATGTGAAAATTTCTTCGAGTATCGAAAAAATGTCACTATTCACAGTAGTTAGTAAGATATCAGGGGGAACCACCCTCCCTAGACGTTCTCTAATCGTGGAATTATAGACAGCAAGAATCAAAAAAAAAAAAAGATAATCAAATATGGTGGAATTATATTTTGTGCTTAATACATACGTGCTAAGAAAGAATATAACTTGACAAGGGATGCTAAGTAAACGTTATCGGACTTTGGAGCAGTTCTGTGGCTGCTCTTTTCGTGTGGCTTCTTAAAGTGATCTCTACCCATGTTGACTGTACTTGTTTAAAAAAGGAAAGGAAATGAGCAGTAAAAAAACAGATTAGTACATTCATTGAAAGGAAAAGAAGAACTCTACAGACTTTTCACCATCATCCTTCCCCTCGCTCGCCCCATTCGCCACGCTCGATCTCGTTTTCCTCCTTTTTTTCTCGGATTTCAGTGCGACCCTGCAAGACGAGGGTTTCTTTTATCCACAAAAGTCACGTGCTCTCAAAAAACCCTCGCCCTCCAGTTGTCGCTACATGTTTCCATCCCATCTGGATTATTCAAAGTGTATCAGATAGTAGGATCTGTTTTCTTATTATCCGCCAGTTTCTCTCCTTTCCACATCTACCAAACAACACAATGGCTACTGATCGTCTAAAGACCGGCACGGCTAACCCAAGGGGCATTCCTGAAGCAAAATTTATTGAAAACATTGAAGATTTTATCAATCCAAAAACATGTACTGATGCTGATGTTACTAATTTCCTTAATGAATTGCAGATGCGTTTGGAACAATATAAGTTTATGGAAGAAAGTAAAAGAGTTTCACTATCTAATTTAGAAACTAAGATACCTGATATAAAGAATACCCTTACCATGTGTAGATTTCTCAAACAAGAAGCCCCTAAAGACGACGGTGATGATGACAAAGAGATAGTTCTCGATTATCAACTGAATGATACCATATATGCAACTGCAAATATACCGTCTAAGAATTGTAAGTCTGTTTCACTTTGGCTTGGAGCTAATGTTATGTTAGAATATCCAATCGATGAGGCAATTGTAATGTTATCTGAAAGACTCGAAAAGACGATCAATTCAAAAGATATAACCTTAGAAGATCTGGATTTTTTAAGGGCCAATATAACAACAATGGAAGTTAACACCGCACGTGTTTACAATTGGGATGTTCAACGTCGGAAAGCTTTACAAAAAGGTCAAGAATCTAAATAATTTTATTTATGTATAGGTTGAAACCCATGTATACTTATCTATTAACTATCTGTTACCACACTATCTCCTAAATGTATCAAACATTTGTTGTCTTAATGTTCGTACTGGTGTATCTTCTCGACTTGGGCTATTTGCATCTTCGTCTTCATCCAAATCCACCGCTTGTGACACACTTTGGTTGGCATTATTTATTCCATTTGTATTATTTCCTCGTCTATTATTCACCGTTGTTTCGTATTCCTTTTGTTGTGTCAATTTATAATATAGTGGATCAAGGTATCCTAATGATGTATCTGTGAATGGAACCAAGTTATTGAAATATAAAAAACCAATAAAGTATCCAATTAATGATGGCATAATTGATGATACTCCTTCATTAAAAAACAATAATAAATAAAGAACATGAGTTGGAAATTTGTCGGTTATTGATAAAATAACCGTTTCTCCCAATGGTCTAAAATTCGCAAGTTCAGTAAAATCAAACTCCGCAACATATGTTTCTGGTGTAAATTCACTAAAAGCATAATATAATCCAAACAATATACCAAATGGACCTGATGGGACAAACAAATCCCATTCAAATATTTGATACATAAAAAATGTCACAGCTGTAATCATCAAAAAATTATAACAGTACAATAAAATTAAAATCTTGAAAATCTTCAAACTTCCATATAATCTTTCCAACCCTTTCAATTTTAACATTACTAACACAGAAGATAAAGCTACCTCAGACTGATTCTGGAATTGTAATTGTAGTATGAATAATCTCCAAAATTGATTCCACTTAGTGATAAACGGGTCCCAGGCAAACATAAAATATGGTTTGCAATCCAGTACAGACACACCTAATGGAATGATCACGAGTCCAATTGAAAACAGGGACATCACTGGCATAAGCTTAAACCCTTTAGGTAGTACAGATGACATTGGTTGTTGTATAATTTATAAGATAATGTTTCCGATAAAAAAGAAAAAAGATTAAATATAGGCAAACAAGTGAAAACGTGAAATCATGTCCTCGCCTAGATAAAGGATTGAGTTTATATTATCATAGGATTTGCATGCTTCATCATCAAATTTTTCTTTTCATTTTTTTGTTTTCGATGACCAACTAGTAAGGGAGGGTATTGATGAGTGATTTATTGAATAGACTTGGTCCGCAAGGACGTCAAATACTACAAGCCAACAACCAACTTTTAGTATCTGATCCAAAATATCAAACCCCTACCGAACTAGATTACTTATTTCATGATATCGCCAATTGCGATCCAACAAAAACCACACCTGAAAAGATTATATCTTACATTGCATATCATTACCCAAGATTGAAAAACAAACAAAATATTGAATTATTAACCACACATTTTCTTCAATGTCCTGTATTTTTTAATTCTTTTAGTTCACTGACTTTAGAAAACAATGCCAAAATAATCGAATGTTTCCAGTACGTTATAACTAACAAATTTAAAATCAGCAACCCGACTGTATCTTTTCTTGATTTTGAAAATTCAATATACAATGCGTTACGTGGAAGCCTAAAATCTGATCCAAGTTCGTATTGGAAAATTCTTCCCGTTGCAACAGGTTGTATTTCTGCTATAACTCCAATGAAAATGTACAATCCATATCCAGCATACAATAATGTTCTTTATAGTATAAACAAATTATACCTTCAAATTTACTCAGATTCATTTTTATATATTATGGGTACGAATTTACCAATTGAATTAAAAAATTCATTTTTAATTACATTAGTTTATGTTCAAGAACACATGCCTGATCATTTTTATGAGCAATTATCAACAATCGACCCACATATTCTTTCGGAACTTATGTCAATTTTATTTTTCTCCAAACATGGACTGGATAAGGGATCTTTGTTGATGACATCTATTCCTTATCGTGAGATACTAAAATCCATGCCGGTTTTGAAACAACTCAATCGATGGGTTTTTTTATATGGGAAACTTACAAACGTGTTAAATCTATCAATTCATTCTATCAATTCTATTTCTTTATCACTTGATTACATTGTTTCATACTGCAGAAATATATCCAATGATAAACTTGAATTCTTATGTTCAAAATCGGACAAATGGGACTTACTAAAATACGTATATTTTTCAATCATTATGATTTTTGAACATGCATCATCAGTTACAATTTCTGGGAAATTCGGAATGAATGAAGTCTCATTTAAAATTGCTAACCAAATATTAAGTTCTTTATTTTACCTTTCTTATATTCTTGATCAAATAGGAACTGGTGGATTTGATGCTTATAATTTTGTCTTTAATTCAACAACTAATTTATTAGTAGAAAGAAATCCAGAAATGGCAATTGTTCTTGAATACTCTTTACTAAATGAAATTCCTGCCTCAAATTTTCAATTATCAGATATAGAAGAATCCAAATTGAATTATTTCTTAAGAATCACGGAAGCTCTATTGCCTGTATTGAAAAACTCATTCAAATTGACTACATTGTTTCCTTTAATGGATAAGATTTTTGTGCTGAAAACATCTTCATCTAAAAGTATTGAATTTTGCCATTCTATAATGATTAAACATTTCAACTCCATATCTGAATCCGGAAACGCTTTGTTGTTACAAGATATAATCTTCCCATATTTTGAAAAAGTACTTACACAATTTCCTAAAGTTTTATCCTTAACGCAAACATCATTAATTGTTCAAACTTGTGGTAAAGTTACGGCTTCAACGTCCAATTCAAAATTTGTTATGACTTTATTTGATTTAATCAAATTCCAAATTGCATTATCCGCATATAGTCCATTACCTGCAAGAACAACATATTCCAATGGTAGCGAAATAGTTATTCGTGAAAAGCTAAACACGAGAAAAGCAGGTTTGATATCACTATTGATAGAAATGGCTCAATTTATAGAGATTGAATCGTTTATTCATACTCTTAATGAAATAAAACACCAAATTGATTCGATTATGGGAGATCGTGATATCTATACGTTGTACGACACGTTATGGGATAAATTACTAGTTGTTAATAAATTTGATTCTCAGAAAGGACAATTAGGTATATCTTGGTGGTATGATACTGTAAATAATGGAGTTGTTCCAAAATTATAAGAATACATAGTTTTAGCTACACATACATATCTACTGAATTTATATAAAACACAAAGGAAAAAATATACTAATCTTCTTGGATTTCTTCTTCAGGTTCAATTTCACCAAGTAAGTCCTCTAATGAACAATTCGGATGGATAATATACACTAGTTTCTTGTTTAGTTCCTTTGTCTTACGTCTTCTCCAATTTGCTTGTTCAGTCGTCAATTTTTCTCTTTCATCTTCATCCATTTCTGGTGTTATCACTAGTTCGGCGGGTAATTGATCTTGATCAAAATCGGTTGGTTCTGGATTTACACGCATTAGGATATCATCCTTGACAAGTTTGTTTAACACTTTCTTGGCGATTTTCAGCTCCTCGTAGTACTCATTAACTGAATCGAGTTGATCTTCAATTGCATTCATGTACCAATCTAGTAATTCCTTTTGTGTGTAACCTGAAGCACTGACGTTGTCAGCAGCTTCTTCTTCATTATTAGTATTTACTTCAACCTCTTTATCTCTAATTTTCTGGAGGAAAATATTACGAAGATTAACAAAAACATTATATGGAATATTTTTCTTGAGTTTTGATTTTGACTTGGTTTGTTCATCTTGAGTGGCTGTTATATCTTCTTCATCGTTGTTCATTTGATGATCACCATCATAATCATTTGCGTCATCACCTACGTCAGCAGTTGGACCAGAAGCTTTATCTTGATCATTATTATCACCACCTTCATTTTCTCCGTCTTCATCATCCTCATCATCATCAATTTCCAGATCTTCCTTTTCGACTCTAATAATTGACTGTTTCAACAAATCATACGCTTCGGCAACAAAAGCAGGTGTAACATCATCTTTACAATTTGCACGAGCAATAGCTTCACTCAAACGAATTAGGGATTCCAACTGTCTAACGGTGATTCTATAACTTGCACGTCCATCCTTCCCATCATCAGCACGTAATTCCTTATATCTCTGAATTAAATAAGCTCTTGCATCCCTCGTCAGCTTCGGCTTAACATTTCTCGCATATTTGATGTATCTTAGAACTTGTTCTTTAGAATATGGAGGATTCAAAGCTTCATCTCTAAACAGATGCAAATTGACAATATGTGTAGCTAATTGAGTATCAACTCTTTCATTACATTCATCCAAAATCACGAAAAACAAATCAAATCTTGATAAAATTGGACCAGTCATACTCAAATTACTACGTAATCCAACTTTTGAATTATATCTACCACCAATAGGATTAGCAGCTGCTAGAATCGAGGTTCTTGCATTTAAAGTAGCATGGATCCCCGCTTTAGCAATAGAAATTGTTTGTTGTTCCATTGCTTCGTGAATTGCAACTTGATCAACAACATCCATTTTATCAAATTCATCAATGCAACAAACTCCGTTATCTGCAAGCATTAAAGCACCCGCTTCGATGGTAAATTCACCACTTTCTTCATCTTTCACAACAGATGCAGTCAAACCAGCCGCTGAAGACGCTTTACCTGATGTATAAACTGATCTTGGGGCAAAACTATTAACCCATTTTAAAAATTGAGATTTTGCACAAGATGGATCACCGACGATACATACGTTAATATCACCCCTTAAGTTAATTCCTTCAACAGTTTTTTTATGTACACCACCTAATAATTGTAACAAAACTCCCTTTTTCACAACTTCATGTCCATAAACTGTAGGACAAATCGATTGGACTAATTTGGAATAAACATTTCTGTCCGAAACCATGTCTCTTAACTCATCCACTTCTGAAGGTGTTAAATTTGAAAGAAACATTTCCAGAGAAGAATTATCATCTTCTGCATCTTCGAGTTCTTTACCAGACATGGAACTTACATGACATCCTAAAAATGCAATCTTATAAGTTAAATCTCTAGCTCCTAAAGATCTCATGTTAATACCTGATGTTAACGGATCAGAAGCACCAGAACCTCGAGTACGTATAGTTGCAGCTCTAATCCCTGGTAACTGATATTGTGAGACATCTGGTAAAACGATTTCTGTACCTGTAAATTTACATTTATCCCCCGGTTTGGCTTTATCAACTAATTCACCTCTAAGGATAATATCAAGAGTACGTGGCATTGAACCATTTGGAATTTCATTAGAGTTTTCTTGAACCCTAACCTTTTGCCAATCTAAGAAATGCGATTTAGCAATGTTTAACGTCCATTCGGATTGATTCATGCATGTGTTGTTAATACAAGATGTAGGCTCTGTATATTTGAAAGTTTGTTCGACGTTTGTAATTAATGCTTTACATACATCACATGTAAATGCAGCTTTATACAACTCTGGTCTAATTTCACTTGTTCTCGTAACTGTACCAGAGACGGCCATCAACATGCCAATATTTTCTGCTTTCAATTCTCTGATTCGATGAATTGTTGATAAATTGTAAAATGAAATTTGGAAATCTCTTTCAATAGTTTTTGAAATGTCATCGGATGCAGCAATTGAATTAGGACGTCTTAAAAATTGAGGTTGATATTGTGCCACGATTTTCCTTAATGCATTTTGTAAAAACGGAAGAAATCTATAAAATTGTTCTAAAATAGCATCTGCTAAAATACCATCTTGATAAGATAATAAATGTTTGAAATCAACGTTAAGGAGTGTACTATCGTCATTAACCATTTTGGCCACTCTTGCAATATATATTTTGCCGTCAAAATGTGAATCATATCCAAGGTCATCTTCAGAAACCGTAAAAGTTTCTAAAAATTCTTCAAATGAGTCAAGAACAGTTTCTGAAATTTTGTCAGTGACTTTAGAAATGTTAGAAACCCCTCTATTTACACGCATTCTTTGTGCAGTTTCCTCTCCTGGTCCAGGATGAGTTCCTACACCTGTTCCTTGGTCAGTTCTACCAGTGGTAGAGTTTGCAATACCCTCACTTGTTAATCCACCTCCAAAAAACGAAGACTGAGTATTGTTTAATTGTGGATTGGTTGTATCATCAAGATTGAAATCTGTAAGTTGAGAAGATGGTGGATTTCCCCGTATATTGTGGTCAGAAAGTAACGGAGAGGAAGCAACGTTGGACATGTTAGAACGTGAGATTGCTGTTGTCTGTAACTCTGTAACTCTCTGTACCTGTAACCTTTTAAAACACGAAACATCTGTTGAAAAGACGAAACTCCCACACGAACCACGAAAAAAGAATTGAGGTGAGAGAACGAAATGGCACTTAATTACATTACCGAAAAAGGAAGGTGAGTGTTACTATGATTTTGGCGCCAAGTGTTGGAGAATAAACTGAAAAAGCTTTTATTATAATATATTTATAGAAAAAAAAAAGACTAGAAACTAGCCAGTATTTGAGAGAATTGAATAAGTGTAACTCTATGTAAGTGTGAGATGAAACTAACTAACATAACCAATAATAGATTTTCATAATGAAATTTTTGGCAATTGGTTTAACATATGCAGCAGTATCTCTTTCCGCTTCTTCTAAACCGGTGATACAATCAATTTCTTCTAATGGGGCAAACATTCTGTGGTTCTTGAACCAGATCATTTGACAGATATAAAGGATAAAAACAATTGGAATAATAATATATGCAGCAAAGAAAGTCATTGGCATTAAAGTCAAAGAAGCCTGCATAACCGCTAGTGATAGAGATGGGCGCAAAGAAGAAGATGGTTAAATAATATCTCCAAATTTGGAATTTTGTTCTGAAAATGACTCTATCATTTAAGTTTTGGAAATCAATTGCCTTTCTAAATCTCAAATAAATAATACTCACTAAAACCCAAGAAATAAAACCAGAAACAGTGGAAATGTTGGTTAACCAAGTGAAAACAGTAGAAGCAGAGTTGGAAACATTTAAATACGCAACTAAAGAGATAAGAGAAGTGATGGCAACAGACAAGGAACACCCATTTTGTTAGTTCTAGCAAAAACTCTTGGAACTTCACCTCGAACAGCCATAGAATGTAAAGTTCTAGTTGCTGCAAAAAATTGAGCGTTACCACAAGAATAAGCTGATGTTAAGATACATGCATTAACAATATGATTTAATACAGGAATACCAGCATTTTGGATACCAATAACGAAGGGTGAAGCTGCAGCGCCAGAAGCACCAGATGAAATTGCCGACATTAATCTTGGATCATTGTAAGCAACAATGACACCAATAACAAGGGAACCTAAAACGTAAAAGAAAATCATTCTGTAAATAAATCTTGAGGTTGCTTTTGGTAAGTTAATTCTTGGATGTTCAGCCTCAGTAGCACACGCAGTAATTAATTCAGGAGCAAGAATAAAAGCAAAACCGGATTTAATGATACAAGTCCAAACCGCTAAGAATCTTCCTGTTGAACCACCAGTTAAATGTTCAGTGAAAGCACATGGATCGTTCCAAAAGTGGAAACCTAAAACACCATGAGAATCTGGAGCACCACCAAAAAAAAGATAACAATACCGATAATAGTTAATCCAACAATTGCAAAAATTAAACTAATGCAAAATTCTATTTCACCGAAATATTTAACAGCACTAAAATTAATAGTAACCATAGTAACCCAAAAAATAGTAATCCAAGCATCTGGATTAACCAATATTGAATAACGAAAGCAGCAGCCGTAATTTCAGCAGGAGTGATTAAAGCTTGAGCGTAATATAAATTTAAACCAGCAGCAAAAAAAAGTGAAGCATTACTAGTATATCTTTGAGATAAAGCAATTATAGTAGTTTGACCGGGGGTTGGAATAAAAATAACCATTTCAGAAATTTGATTTATAACAAGCCAAACAAGGAATGAAAGGATTAAGTAACAAGTCAATAAAGGAGCAGTACCACAAGTTGCAAGAGCTGAACCCGAACCAATGAATAAACCAGTACCGATTGCACCAGCAAGGGCTATAATTTGAATGTGTCTTGATTGTAAACCTTATTTCATTTTAGTTAATTGTTTTTTCAGCTCCTTCAGCATCAAAATCACCTTCCTCGACATTGATTTCATATTGAATTTTTCCGGCTTTTTCAAAACTATTATCGTTAGAATTAGATAATTCTAATTTAGTTTGGTTTTTAGAACTTGCGAAAACGTCTTCGAATTTATTCATGTTGTGTGTTGGGATATAAACCAAGAAAAAAAATAAATGAATGACATTAGGAAGATAGTTTGGATCCGGTTAAAATAGTGTGAAAAGTATATATAAAATGAAAATGGCGCTACAAAAAAAGGATAAGGATAGGAATAAGGATATGAAAAAGGATAAGCGTAAACAATTAAAAGATTATGTATAGGTGATAGATAGATTGTCGATTAAGGGCATCCAGAGTAGGATTCAAAAAATTTAGTCAGGATGTTATGATTGACATGTGAATGGAATGAAAAGGAGGCACCAAGCTACGGCATTGCAGAAGGAAAAAAGAAAGATACAAAGAGAGCCATACATACAACTATAAACGATACGGCATTGCTACGTGTTTGGTGGGGCGTGCTGTTGAAAGAGAAAACAGGGTGTAAAAAGGGTGCGAAAAGGGCACGAAGTGGGTACGAGATAAGAAATCAGTTAATCAGGGCCGTACAGTGATGAAGACACCCGTCTCTATCTATCTCTTTATCTATCCGTCTACATCATTAGTTCGGTAGTTGTCATCATAATTGATATCACCAACTGCATCAGCATGCATCAGATGTATTATCGTTGTACCACATATTAAGGGTATACTTGGTGCACTCAGTGCGGGGGGGAAAAACGGGAGAACCCCAAAATGACGTTCCGAATGCAGAAGGAGCCCCGAAAGTGTTAGGATGTCGAGATGAGCGGGTATCGGTCTATCGTCGCCAGCGAACTGAATGAACGCGGTGTTGAAGTTGATATCGGATTATTCGGAGAATACGGACCGGAAGACTAATTATAAAGCCATACGTCCAGTGAGATGGAACACTATCATTGGATAGAGGGTTAATCCGATTAGACAACCAAATGAGTCACAATGGGCACACGGATAACAGAGATTGGACACGACGGCATTAAAGAGATATGCAGTCATATGGGCCAATGATCGTTAGAGAAAGGGACGATAGATATTGAATTTCCGCAACGTAGTAGTACGAACGTATGCAGAAGAATCCTCCGATTATTACTATATATATCTAGAGGTATTCCGCCCGTGTCGAGCTCGGGTGAAGGGTTAGTTGTAATTCATGATCTTATGAATTTACCTCTAGATCAAGCTCGTACACTTTTATAAGCGAACAGTTATATTTTATTTTATTTAATTTTCTCGAAATTCTATCAGAAAGGCCAGAATTTCGCACAACCACCTCATTATAATTCACCATTTATCTGTCCACCACTATTAAATTTACTGACCCATGTTACCGTTGGCAGTAGTGTATGTCCGGATCAAGCCAGTTTTGTATATAGCAAATACCTTTTTTAGCTGTAAAGTATCTTGACTTTTATCAACAGTCCTCAATTTCTCGTATCATCAGGATCGATCTTTGCGGATTTCCTATGCATGGAAATCATAAATTTATAGAGTTGTATTCGTAGCAGTACTTTCTTATTTTGTTTAACGCACTCCTATGGTCTTCTACGATGTTACTCTTCTTCTTGTTGTATATCACTGTGCTAACTGCCTATGCATATTCCAGTAGATAATACCTTGCCCACTATACATGCAACATGCGCTATATAGTGTATATAATACTCTTATCCCAAATTCTATCGGGCTTCTTTAGCTAGTTTTATGTCACCATAACGTGGGAACATTACAGTATTGGGCATTAAAACGCCATATATGTTGGCGAAAAATTTAGGTCCTGGGAAGGAAATGCCCAAATTTGAAATAGGTAAATAATATTCTGGGGAGCGCTATAATGTTAGCTAAGTATACTAAGTAATACTGTATGTCTATCTTACTACATACTAACTCTTCAGTTTCTGAAGTTCTACAAATATGCATTATTTAGTTATATATAAAAGAGTGCTTCAGTGAGAATTTTTCACAGTCGCCTGTCTCTGACTGGCATTTGTTCACGGCTAGTTTACAAACTTTCACACTAGAAAGTGTACTTTTTTAATTGGTTTATGTATGAAATAAATTGAGAGATTTTAGACACTTCAGTATGCCAGCATATCTACGAAAAAAACATAACATCTACTAAAATTCCCTTTTCTTTAAATCAAGGTTCATGAGAAATGTTAACATACTATCTCATCTTTATAAACATACAACGACCATTCCTTGTTTAATGAAAAAACACTTAATGGAATGAAAATTAGGGGTAGTATGCTAATCTTAGTGCATATCGGATATGAACTCATCAATACCAACTGACCACGGTAGCATTGACGTTTGTTTATGTCCTTCTAATTGGGCACCATTCATTTTACGTACACAAGTGTCGTTGAGGACTGCTATGAGTTCACTTAAATATGAAATATGTCAAATATTCTAGTACTATAAATATTAGCTTATTATTAGTTTCATACACAATCAATGCCTTTTATAACTGTAACAATTTTGATGTCCGTCATTCATTATCAGATTAAGAGTCAATGCAGGAATTAACCAGAGTTTTTGAAAAATTAATACAATTGAACGAATAAAAAAAATGACAGACACAACGAATAACCTTCTTTAAACTGACCAACCACTCCAATCAAGTGAAACTATTCACGAGAAAATGGATGTGGATACAGTTGTAGCATCTAATGAAAAGAAAACGTTTTCTGAAACAATAAGAGTTCAGAATTATCATGAGAAAAGACTGAATAGGTGGAGCAAAAATAATAGCACCAAAAGAACTCAATTTGGAATGGGAATCGTCTATTCTAAAAATACACCTATTCACCAATGGGTCAAGAATCTATCAGACTATAGTAATTTGGACCATGGAGATGTGTGAATAGAGCAATGGAAAAAAAAATGAAAGCCTTAACTTCAAATAAGCTAAAAAACATCTTCAAACGAAAAACTCTTGAACCTGTCGTAATTACCATGGAAGGGCACACAGATTCGATCTCACTAAAAATTATTGGAAGTAAGATTGAAAGTACCTTAACCAATATTCTATCAACACTACGAATTAAGGATATTTTTATCAAAAACAACCATATCTTTGGGGGGGGGAAAGATCAAATGTAGATAAAATCTACAAATATTGGGGTGCCAATGATGATGATAGTATCGCTCAAATGCCATTGAAATTTAGACTGTATCTACTTCATCATATTAACGACGGTGGAAACAACATTGAACCTAACTTTTTAATGGCTGAACTTGAAGAACTTGTTAATTACTCTACTACTAACAGGAAGGTGTTGTCAACCATAGATGGAAAGATTAAAACAAATAAGAATAAAGATTTGTTGTACGGTAAATGGACAGGTGGGAAAGGATGAATGACAGAAAGAAACTTTTGTTATTTTTAAATCCTATTTTTAACGGTGTCATTTCTATGGCGAGTGATGAACATCGAAACACTTTACAAGATCACATCAGTACGAACCTTAACAACTTTTCACTTGAAATCCAATCGACATCGAAGAAGTATGTAAAAACTTTGGTGAACTAGAAAAAGCAAAGAGTGGGGAATTCGGATTACACAGAGGTAAACACGGCAATTTCTCGGCCATCCCAACCAGGCGATCAAAGCGTGTTGACTGATGAGGCTAAGGAATGGGCAAGCATTGTGAGATTCATTTAAGAAAATGTTTTAAAAAAGAGCTAAAGAAAACTAAGAACTAGATTAAGAAGCTTTTGAGGGCATAAGGAGTCAAGGGGCAAATTGGGGGAATATTCAATTTTTTTAAGCTTCAGTAAAGACCTCATGGTTGTAGATCATTAGTAATTGCAGTAATAGTCAGTTAAAAGTGTATCTTATCGGTTTAGTGTAGCAAGTTGAATTGTGCGCCAAGGGAGAAGGGAATAAAAAGATAAAAACATAAAGAGGGGACGTACATACAGATCAGTGAGCGAATCAGAACAAACACAAGAACGACCATGCTTTACTATTATTGGTCCGATTAAAGGTCGCCATATTGCATTTTCCCCAAATTTATGTTCTAGAATCCTTGACTGTCTAGGATAATTATGTTGTCTTTAAAAATGTTATTAATAGCCTCCAGTAAAAGTTATCAATGAAAATTGTAAAAGGTACCCTTTTCGGGCTTTCTTACCTTTGACAATATTATCTTCAAAATAGTTAAACACTCAGAATTTGGAAATTTACTTTAGTTTGCTTAACGGAGACCTTATAATAACTAAAACCATTTTAAATGCAAATATAAGTAATTTTATAACAAAAATAATAAAATGGCTGAAAATACATCAACTAGATAACAAGGTATGGGTTGTACAATACAGCAACAAACACAAGGTCATACCACGACTGATTATTCGCTGCGCGCAGTTCTTGGGTAGCTGATGCTATGGTGAAGGCAAAGGCTCCTAATTGTTATCTCAGTTGGGGTCGTATTCTATACTTTTTTTTATAAAGGTGAGAACCGCATACGAACATGGTTATAAGGTACTATTTGTAGTAGCTGGATAATCGTCACCTTTCATACTCAAATTTACTCATAGCAAATTACGAACGACATTATTGTACTGCGATGGTGCATTATCCGGAGAAAATGGAACACTGCCAAAACTGGCATGGGATATTATTATTCAATGATGGGGTAATGAGGTCATAATCTATATGTAGTAATAAGATCATAACCCCCCTTTTCCTTCCCCCCCCTTTCCCCTCCTTCCTTTCCTTCCTTCCTTCCCCTCCTTTAATTTGAAACTTGGAGACGTGAAATTGTGCCGAGTAAATAGATAAGTACGATTGTAAATCAAATGCCCAGCCGACAATCACTATCCATACCTTGAAAACTAATATTCCCATATCCAATATTCCCATATCCAAGATTTCTATATGCAATAATTTTTTTAAATCCTTGGTCTAAATTCAATGTTTCTAATTCCAAGGTTCCTAAATTTAGAATTCATCAATTCAAGTTTTCTTAATCCAATATCCTAAATCTAATTTCTTAAATCCAATTTTTCAAATCCAAATTTACTAAATCCAAATTTACTAAATCCAAATTTCTTACATCAAAGAAAATTGTTGATATGATAAGATTGGACCTTCGGCATTAGAAAGTATTCCGCTACGGCATTCCCTTATCAAGATAACGATCCTAAAAGAGTTATCAAGGTACAATGTTTAATCTACACACTAACCAATGTAAAGAAATGGGAATTATTAAAAGGAACGAAGATTCCACTTTTAATATTTTCATATTGTATATTAGTTGTTTATACTTTATTTTATAGCTGTTTAGTTTAATATCGATTTATCTATGCTGAATATTAAATATGGATAATACATTAAGGATTATAAAGTTTCAACAAAAATAATTAATATCATAAAACGAATACCTGTAAAAAAAAAAAAAACCTTAATATAATTTTATGGGGGTGAAGAAGGAAAAGGCAAAAATGGAGTTAACCAAGAAAACATCAAAGATTGAAAATAAAAAAAATCTCATTTCGATAGGACAGAAAAGAGTTTTAGTAGAAATGGTTTCATTATTGAATAACCTTGTAACTTTGCTTTCGTTCGTTGCCTCTTGATTGAACGTATTTTCGGTTGGCCAAATTATGTTTGGTGTTTGTTTATTTTAAAAATAAATTTCTATCTCATTTTTATTTCCCTATGATCCCCAATAATCCCGATTGTATTGAATGAGTTATTAACGTCCCGCCCTCGTATTCAACTGTAATTGCTGTTGAGAGTTTAGTTGATGTTAAATGTTTTCTTAATTTGATTACTCTAATAAGTTTGTTAAATTGAACGGCAAGGTTACTTTACCCTAAAATTGTAATGCAAACAAACAAATTTTTTACCATGCTATCAGCTTTATATTTGATGACTGTATTTATAACGGATTGACTGTAACAATAAACTTGTAATTCCATTTAAATAGTTCCGAAATCGGGTAAAATAGATGTTTTTGTTAGGAAATGGTTGATTTCGTCATATAACGCCAAAATTTCTATTTAATTCTACAACTCTCAAGTAAATTCCAGTATCATTGCAAATCCACCTTGACTTGAAGCTTCATTTTTTACTGCAGTTGTTTATAGTTTTAAGATAACAGGTCCGTTCTTCTTTAGTTGTGAATGTTTTGCGTAACTGTGTGAGGAGTATCTGGTTGAACACTAGATAGCGATGTGAAAATTCAATCAGATCCAGAAATTCTGCTTCAGTTATTTACTAGATTAGGGTTTTTGAAAATTTTGCAGTTTGCATTTGCAATGTTACTTTGTGTTCAAAACTTTATCTTTTTCAGTTAGGACTTTTCAACCCACTTTGTCTTCCTACGTTTGTGTTCATTTTGGGGGTTTCACTTTATCCTCCAAATTAAGAAGCTCATAACGAGCTGAATGTTGAGCTTGAAAAATTTTGTGCTTAGCTCCTAGATGAATTCCTAGTAGTTTGTTCGTATTCGAAACAGGTAGTTCTAATCTTTAGTAAGTGGGGAGCGCTCACTTCTTGTTATGAAGATTTAGGTTGATGTGGGTAACGTTAAAATACCTCCAGTCTATCTTTGTACCCAAGCTCAATTTTACTCCTATTGCTTTTTGTTTCGGATCATTTTCAAGGTAGAAGTCCGGGTCATGATCAATTTTATTGTCCAGATTTTTTGAGGGTTCAGATAGGATCTACAGATCGTCAACGTGTTAAACAGGGAGGAGTTCATGAGACAGACAGGGATCGAATTAAAGTTTTTTTCTAAAGTTTTATGCTCAATATTACAGATATGATTGGGAATCAAATATTAAGTTACGTGAATAAATAAAAGAAAATCGGGCTTGCACTGTTTAAGTAAACGACGTGTTCGGTTGCAATTCCAAAGTAAAACAGTTGGTTGAATGGATTAATGGATAAATAAGGCAACGAAAAACGGGCAACGAAAAACGGGCAACGAAAAACGGGCAACGAAAAAAGGGCAACGAAAAAAAGGCAACGAAAAAAAGGCAACGAAAAAAAGGCAACGAGAAAAGAACAAAAAAAGAAGGGCAACAAAAAAGGGAAACTTTGGTAATACTGAAGTTCTAACACACGGCTGTTAGGAACATGAACATGTTTGTGATTTAGTTACTTCTATAAAATTCAATGCCGTCCGTAGAATGTATTGGTTCTTTTAGTTACTTTCGAATGTAAAAATGACGTTTCAACGTTATACGCCGTAACTCTAGAAATTGGCGTCAGAGAGAATTTAATAAACATTGTTAACCAAGGTTGTTCGTTGATGTGCTTTTGGACCTGAATCAATTTTGTCTTTGTGTCCGAATGTCCTTGATTTAATCTTTATTCAACGTGCCCTTTTGTCCCTCATAAACAAATAGATTGTATGCAGAAAATGTGGAGAAATTAAGGATGTTGTGTCAGTGAACATGCCTGATCCGATTGAATAGCTTCTCTCCGTTCCTCTTCTACTGTGACACCCTAGCATAATTTTGGTATGGAGGCTTCTATTCTTTCAGAAATGACTTTCACGCCATTCAATCTTGACTATTAGCAGAAAACACAAGATTGATTATTGCCATAGGGGCGTTAGCGGGTTTTATTGTAAGCCACAATGTAAATTAAAATTCATTAATCTAACAAACTTCATTGCGTTGTCCACTTCTTCGTTGGGTAGTTCGATTAGTCTGTGATTATAATTTAAGAATCCAAGTAAATGAAATGAAAAAAGTGTGTAATTCCATGGTGACTTTTGTCTTCCATAGATTTAATCTTTCAAAAACATAGAAATTTCATATAACGTCTTTACTGACTCCTGCTAATTGTAATTTTAACTCCTTTTGAAGTTTTAATTCTTCTACTTTAGTCTTTATTTTGCCAATTCTATTGAACTTTTTGCAATATTGCAAGTGTTCAATCAGCAAGAGAAAAAATCAACGAGTAAGAAAAACAGTAACTTTTCCAGACGTAAAAGGTCCAGTCGTGTTAGTGCCCAAAAAGCTGAATGAAAAAATATGCTGTCATTCCAGTTCAAACTTCTCTGTTTGACAAATTAAACATTTCAAAAGTTTATCATGTAATAACTCAACATGGCAATCCCAATCTTTGTAATCTAGGATGTTCCATATGATTAAAGAATTCACTGGGCACTTTATCCATCACGGTGTTAAATCTTGATGTATCTACCAAACTTATTTTCTCTTAATTAAATTCGGTTGACTAATATTCATTCGACACAAAAATTCCACCAAAAGTTATTTGTTTCAGTGTTGACTTAGTCAACATTTTGCTTGATTTGTTCGATTATGTTTTTGAAATATTGCCGAAAAAACTTAACTTGTTGTCGTGTTTTTCATGGACAATAACTTTGTGTCCATTTTTGTCCTACGGTTCCGAATTGATTGATTTATGCAATAATATAAACAAGTAATTCAGTGGGTCAAAACTGCAAGACCTGTTTCATTGATTTGTATAATACTTAGTATAACTGTTTCTCTCTTTTTTGCCAAGTATAAAATTATTTTTATCGTTACGAATCTAATCTTATCTATTCCTTTTGGATTAATGCCTTGTCTACCAGCGGTATCCATTTTTATTACTATCGCTTTGAAGCCAGAAGTTCCATTTGAAATTTTAACCACAGCTCTTCTACAAGTGGGTTTTCTGCTTCGTCCTGGTTTAATGAAATAACCTTTTTTAGTGATGGAACATCGACTAATATGGGGCGTGTTACTAACGCTAATTTAAATATATTCGCCAAGTTGATGATCTATCTTATTTGATAGAGTGATAGTTCATCAGCAACACGAGTTTCAGAATTAATACTATTTTTCGTATAAAAACTATCTAAATTAAAATCAACTGTATCTAATCACGATTCCTTGGGGTACCGTTAAGATACTGGTTTAGCGAACGTTAACAAGCTGTCTTTCAATTTCACCATTACACAAATCTTTACCATACTTCCGGAGGTCTTCTTTTACTATTTTCCGTCGACACAAGCGTTAACTCCAATTGCATGAACTCCACCGCACTCATAGCACCATTCATCAGTATTTAAATTGAATTTATGATTGAGTAGTATCTCGCATTAAAATTTGTATAATGCTTTTCTTAAGGGAATTGTAGTCTAATTGCTTCTCACCACGTGCACAGTCAGAATTGCTTTTCTTTTAATCCATAATTCCCTCACCCGCGTCTTGTGAAAAGGCCAATATGACCGCTTTCCAATTGAAACATAATGCAATCATTTTTTTTGATCAAAATAAAAGGTGATTAAAAGTGTAAAGGATTATACTGAAATTAAAATGTGGCCCATAATGTATATATTTATTGAATAAGGACAGTAGAAAAACTGTAAACAGTCTAGACTGGGTGTGGACATTACGTGCACTAAAAAAGTCGCAAATAATATATAACCCATTCCACTTATCCCGATTAGGAAATTCCAAGTTTCCCAAATCTGGGCTTTTCCTTAAACAGATTTCGACCTTGCTACAAAAAATGCGTTTACGCCCTGCATTCCAGAAAAAGATCGGCCTTTAAATAACAAAAGGATGTAAGTCTCGTTTTGGCGCCAAGCGAAAGTAAATAAATTAAAAAGACTTTATTATATAATAGAAAAAAAAAACTAGAAACTAGCTAGTATTTGAGAGAATTAAATAAAAAAAGGTGCAGCTGTATATAAGTATAAAATTGAAATTAACTAACATAACCAGTAATAGATTTTCATAATGAAATTTTTAGCCACTGGTTCAACGTATGCAGCAGTATCTCTTTCAATTTCTTCTAAACCGGTAATACAGTCAATTTCTTCTAATGGAGCATACATTCTGTAGTTCTTAAACCAGAGCATATGACCAATATAAAGAATAAAAACAACTGGAATAGTAATATACGCAGCAAAGAAGTCACTGACATTAAAGTCAAAAAAGACTGCATAACCGTTAGTGATTGAGATGAGTGTAAAGAAGAAAATGGTTAAATAACATCCCCAAATTTGGAATTTTGGTCTGAAAGTAACTCTATCATTTAAGTTATGGAAATCAATTGCCTTTCTAAATCTCAAATAAATAATACCCACAAATATCCAGGAAATAAAACCAGAAACAGTGGAAATGTTGGTTAACCAAGTGAAAACGATAGAAGAAGAGTTGGAAACATTTAAATAAGCAACTAAGGAGATAAGAGAAGTTAGAGCAACGGAATAAAATGGAACACCCATTCTGTTAGTTCTAGCAAAAAATTTTGGAACTTCACCTCGAACAGCCATAGAATGTAAAGTTCTAGTTGCTGCAAAAAATTGAGCGTTACCACAAGAATAAGCTGATGTTAAGATACATGCATTAACAATATGATTTAATACAGGAATACCAGCATTTTGGATACCAATAACGAAGGGTGAAGCTGCAGCGCCAGAAGCACCAGATGAAATTGCCGACATTAATCTTGGATCATTGTAAGCAACAATGACACCAATAACAAGGGAACCTAAAACGTAAAAGAAAATCATTCTGTAAATAAATCTTGAGGTTGCTTTTGGTAAGTTAATTCTTGGATGTTCAGCCTCAGTAGCACACGCAGTAATTAATTCAGGAGCAAGAATAAAAGCAAAACCGGATTTAATGATACAAGTCCAAACCGCTAAGAATCTTCCTGTTGAACCACCAGTTAAATGTTCAGTGAAAGCACCTGGATTATTCCAAAAGTGGAAACCTAAAACACCATGAGAATCTGGAGCACCACCAAAAAAGATGACAATACCCACAATAATCAATCCAGTGATCGCAAAAATTTTAATTAAACCAATCCAAAATTCTATTTCACCGAAATATTTAACAGCACTAAAATTAACAGCAACCATAGTAACCCAAAAAATAGTAATCCAAGCACCTGGATTAATTGGAGTCCAATATTGAATAACGAAAGCAGCAGCGGTAATTTCAGCAGGAGTAATTAAAGCTTGAGCGTAATATAAATTCAGACCAGCAGCAAAGGAAAGTGAAGCATTACCAGTATATCTTTGAGATAAAGCAAATATAGTAGTTTGACCGGGGATTGGAATAAAAGTAACCATTTCAGCAACTTGATTCATAACAAACCAAACAAGGAATGAAAGGATTAAATAACCAATTAATAAAGAAGCTGGACCACATGTTGCAAGAGCACCACCTGAACCGACGAATAAACCAGTACCGATTGCACCAGCAAGGGCGATAATTTGAATATGTCTTGATTGTAAACCTTGTTTCATTTTAGTTCCATCATCAATCATTTTTTCAGCTCCTTCAGCATCAAAATCACCTTCCTCGACATTGATTTCATACTGAGATTTTCCATATTTTTCATAATTATCATCATTAGAATCACCTGCTTCTAATGAAGAAGTTGTGATTGTGGTTTGATTTTTTGAAGTTGAAAAAACGTCTTTAAATTTATTCATATTGTGTATGGGTATATATATTGAGAAAAAATAAAGGAACAGAATGCGAGAAGAGAAACAGAAACGAAAACGGAAGTGAGAAATATTTTATACAAAACAAAATGGAGTTCCAAAAAATAGGATAAAGATAAGGGTGATATTACACGATTAGAAGATTACCTATAGATTAATTAGAGTTGAATTTTTATTAAGGGTATTTAGAGGAAAGTTTAAAAAAATATAATTAATGAATTGATAACGATAAAACTGAGAAATAATAATTGACAGGCTGAGTGGAAAGGGAAGGAGACACGAAGGTAAGAAAGCAATAATGACAACTATAAGCGATGGAACGGTGGATTGAACTAGAAAAAGGGTGCTCGATGAGGGCGCGAGGAAGAGATAAGGAATCAATTAATTTAATTTAATTTAATCTAATCTAATCGAACTTAATGCCGTTGAGAGATGATGAGACTCGTGGCGATCTATCTACGTATCTATGCATCTACCTGTCTATTTATCTACATCATTAGTTAGTTTTTTGTTGTCTGTGTTATTGTCAACAGCGCTATCAAGCACCAGCTGTATTATTGTTCCACTATAATTAGCGTATACATATTGTGCTCGATGGGGGAGAGAAAAAGGGCACTCGCTGCTCGAAATGAGTTTCCGGATGCGGAAGGAGACACGATAAAGAAAGTGTGCCAATTTGCCGCTAAAGAAGAAAAGCGGGGAAATGCGAAAAATTGCGATCTCGCCACAATTTCGCCGCGGCTAATAATTCTGCCATGTCACGTGGCAGGTCACGTGGCCGCATCACGTGAACGGTCACGTGCCTTTCTTTCTTTTCTTCCTTCCCCTCAATTCTCTTAACCCCGCTCGCTTCCCCTCACTCACCTCAAAACCACCCCATAATGTTATATCCTGTCACGCACTTTTATAGTTTTATTCCACCCTTTCTCATCCCACCCGCTCCCTAATAACATCTATATTCTGTTCTGGTCAGTTCTTCCCTATTGTATTCTGTTCTATTTTATTTCGATTTTCTACTGTATTTTACTTCTATTCTACTTAGTATCTTTTTATTCTGTATTTTACTGCTCTTGCTATAAATTTTCCATCATTTCGTCCTTTGACCTCGTCTTTTTTCATCATCGCCCTTTCTCCTTTTACCTTTTATCTTTCCTCAATATACATACATTCACCCCTCTACTAATGAAAGGCCTTTTATATTATGGTAAGGAACAACTTCGTTATTCCGAAGACATTGCCGAACCTCAAATCAAAAATCCAAATGATGTTAAGTTGAAAATCGCATATTGTGGTATTTGTGGTACAGACCTTCATGAATATCTTGATGGTCCAATCTTTTTCCCACAACCTGGTGCTAAATCAGAAATTAGTGGTAAAAAATTACCACTTTGTCCAGGTCATGAATTTTCAGGTATTGTTGATTCAGTCGGTTCAGCCGTTACAAAATTTAAACCTGGTGATAGAGTTGTTTGTGAAGCTACTTCCCATTGTTCTGATAGAGAACGTTATAAAGATGAAATTGAAGATAAAAATTTATCATTTTGTGCTGCTTGTAATGCGAAAAAACCAAATTGCTGTAAAAGATTAAGTTTTGTCGGTTTAGGTACCGATCATGGTGCTTTTGGTCAATATGTCGTTTATGGTGAAGATCATATACTTCCAATTCCTGATGATTTACCATTGGATTTAGCTGCTTTAGTTGAACCATTATCTGTTGCTTGGCATGCTGTTAATTGTGCAAATTTTAAACCTGGTCAAGATGCAGTCGTTTTAGGTGGTGGTCCAATTGGTTTATGTACAATTTTAGCTCTTAGAGGTCATCAAGCAGGTAGAATTGTTTGTTCTGAACCTGCAGAAATTAGAAGAAAATTAGCTAGACAATTAGGTGCTGAAACTTTTAATCCAATGGATTATGATGATCCAATTTTTTCTTTGAAAAATTTATTACCTGAAACTGAAGGTTTCACTGCTTCTTTTGATTGTTCAGGTATCCAAAAAACTTTTGATACTTCAATTGATGTCCTTGGTCCTGGAGGTACTGCTGTTAACGTTGCAATTTGGCCAAACGTTCCAATTCAATTTGTTCCAATGTGTTTAACATATCAAGAAAAAAGTTCAACAGGTTCAATGTGTTATGTTACACAAGATTTTAGAGAAGTTATTGCTGCAATCAATGCTGGTTTAATTCCTCAAAATCTAATGAAATTGTTAATTACTGGTAAAGTCGAAACAAAAGATGCAATTGAAGGTGGATTTATGCAATTAATTAATCATAAAGAAAGAAATGTTAAAGTCTTGATTGCTCCAAATGGTTTAGACATGTAATTTTATGTATTTGTAATATGTAAAGGTGGGTAAGGTTTATAGTTTTTAATCGCGTAATTTTCAACATGAATTAACAGATCGAACGTTTTCGAAAGTATTTCCCATTTTCCTTTTTTATTCAACAGTTGTTGTTGTCTTCAAACAATGCAATCTCCTGTCCTTCCACCAATTGGTTCATCACTACCATTTCCCAATTCTTCAGATGTGGCTCTTTTAAAGTACGTTGGATCAGTAGCTGGTCATGATGGTGTGTTTTGTGGTTTAGAATTATGTGGTTCGTTATCTACAAAGGGGAAAAATAACGGTTTTGTTAATGGTATAACCTATTTCACGGTAGACGTTCCTAATAGTGGTTTATTTGTTCCATTAAGAAAAGTCATTGGTTGGATTGCTCAATCAAAAACAGATCTACCTATAGAATCTATTGAACCTGCAGATGATGATTTACGTCGACATATAAGTACACTTGAAAAACGACTTGTTCAAAGAGAAAATGATCTAAGAGACCTGGATGTACAATTAGATGAACTTGATGCAACACTTCGAGCAAATGATGCACGACTTGCACGAAAAGAAGAACGTTTTGCAAGATATAAAGTTGAGAAAGAAGAAGAGATAAAGTTACTTGTTGATACAATCGAATCTTTAGAAAAAAAAGTAGGTGGTTTGGAAGATAAATATTCTAAACAAATTGAAAACATGGAAAGTAGTCAATTAGAAGAACAGCTGAAATTGGAAAAGGAAAAATTTAATAATTTTAAAATTATGAAAAATAAAGAAATTGAAGAGTTACGGAAAGTAGAAATGAAAAATTATAAACTTGAGTTAGAAATTGAAAAATTGGAAAAAAAAAGTTCAAATCCTGATGTTGAATTTTTATCAATTATTGAAAACTTAAAAAATGAAATAAAAATAAAAGATGAAAGAATAAGTCAGTTTGAAAATTCAGTTGTTGATACAAATGGTAATTTGAAAATTTATGTCCCTGATTCACAAGTCGATGCATCTGCGGGTCGTGAAGATTTTTGCACATTTTGTGATCGTGATGGACACAACACCAAAGAGTGTCCTTATGAAAAAGATAATCTTGAAATGTTTTAAAATGATATACTAAATAATATATATATAGAGAGGGGGGAAAAAGGAAAGTTTATATACAAGAATGATGTCGCAATTATATCTTGAATCTGTGGTTTGGATCCACATAGAATGGAGACCAGATACCTCTAACAGATGCATTTGTAGAAACAACAGTGTGCTTAGGCTTACTTAACTTCTTACCTGATGAGCTGATTAACAAGTTAAGCTTGTTTTCAATAACATCAATATTCCATTTTCTCACACAAATTTGTTTAAAAGTATCAGCATTGGAATTATTAACAGATGCGTTAGATGTAGAATAATCACCTTTAAGAACAGGATGTTGACCTGGCTTTTCAACAACACGAAATTCAACTTCTGGGTGTTTTTTTGCATATGATGCCATTCTAAGACGTAAAAATTCTCTCATACCTGCAGAAGATCCACCGAAATTGCAATATGTGATGGTGATTCTCTTACATGGGAGGACAAAAGCTCCCACTCCATTACGTGCACGTGAGATTTGTTGTAAAACGTTAATTCCGACCATGGTTGTGATAAGGGGGATAAGTATATCAAGCACTCTCTGTTTCAATTTAGTACTCAACCAATCACTTTGGTCTTTCTCTCTTGTTCATGTTCAACCTCTGAGTTTTTTCGTCTCGATCTTCCTATACATGTTTTCGCATTTTCGCATTTTCGCATTTTCGCATTTTCGCATTTTCGCATTTTCGCATTTTCGCATTTTCGCATTTTTTCAATCGACGCGTCGCCTCAACGGAGGGAGTGGCTAAGCTTTTTAACGGTTGAACATAAAGCTTTTCTACAAGACACAAAAAAATAGGTTATTCAAAGCCTAATAATCTAACTTATAACCAACCATGCAGAGACGTCTATTTAGCTCTACTGCACGTGTTTCCCGTCACTACACTACCACATTCAAAGCGTCGAACTTAGGTCAGAATCTTGCTAAATATGACATCTACGCATTAGCTGACAAGCCAGAGAACAATGTCGAAATGATATCTAATGATTCCATCGTTTTTTCCAATCTAAAAGTCATTCGTTCTCCTAACGCCAAAGATGAGCCCATTGGTGCACTTCTTTTAAACAACCAAATATTTGAAGTAAATTTGAAAGGTACAACGTTCCAACATAACGATATTGTCGTTGAACTTAATGAGGAAGTAATAGATATTTTATCATTAGTTTATCCCAAGCCTGAACTTCTTATTGCAGGGTTGGGAAAACGTACAAGAATGTTAGGTCCAAATACAAGAGGGAAACTCAACAAGTTGGGAATAAGAGTGGAAACTGGTGATACTAGAAGTAGTGCTTTAAGCTATGATTTATTGGCAACTGAAAGATCGCCTACTCTAGTCGCTTCAATAATGTTACCCCCAAATATGTAATTACTTTATAAACTCACGATTATTATAATATATATACCATATATATTTACAAGATTTCAAAAATTAGCTTATACAACTTTGAGTTTACCACTAAGGATAAATCCATACGCAGCTAATGTAACAATACTTGCTAAATTTGCAGCCATACTCATACCATGCCATTTACCAAATTCTTTATCAATAGCTTTCAATTCACCACTTGCAACACCGGTATCGTTATCACCATTGAATTTCTCATCAATAATTGACCAACGTTTAGTTTTCAATTCTGTACATAATGGTGTTAGATATGCTAAATTTGCAATACCACCAGCAGAACTAGCTGCTAATAATCCTAAACCCAACGTAGGGATAGTATATGGAGCAGTAAAACCAATTACTAATGGTGCAATTGATTGAGTGATAAATTGAATTGGTAAAATTGCACCTTGAAAATCACCAAATTCACGACGTGGAAGGGTTTCAATTGCCTTAATTGATGCCACAAATGAGTGGAAACTAGTAGAACCAAGAGTGTAGCCGTAGGTAATAATGTGGATAGGAAGTAAAAGACCCATTGTTTAATTGTATTCTGTTGTTTATTCATAATCAAAGAGAAGTAAAAAGAGATTGGGTGGCAAATCACCAAGTTCTATTTTAACAACTATATAGCGAGCGAAAGATAAAGAATTTCCCATATAGTTTGTTTAAAGAGTCTAGTGGTTTATATAAAGAGGGCTATGTCTAAAAAGATAGTATACAGTGTGGAACGTGGAGTGAATAAAATGAAAGGAGTAAAAAGGATCAAAGGATACGGTCGTATTGTGGAACAGGAGCAGGAGCACGAGGAGCACAACAACAACGTGAGAAGGTGGTCAACATAAGTGTGAAAAGTGATAAACCTGTACCCACCCATGTTAATATGAGAAAGTTTCTGGATAATTGAGCATGGATACCAAAAGTATCACCATATTTGTTGAATTCTTGTTCAATATATTTATTTGCACCTGTTGCACAACCTGATGAAATCATTGCCGATGCAAATGCTAAGAACTGAAGAAACATGACAATTATCACACTACCATAACAACAACATAATAAATGAAATAAAATTGCAACAACAGTTAAACAGATTGCAATGATGGAACAAATGTAAACAACTTCAGATAAATGTGCTGCAGTTTTAATATAATTATTCAATCCACCAGGTAATTCAACATCAGAAGCATCAATTTTAAGACCTATAGTATTATGCTCGTTGATTTGATCTACTGCAAAGGTGACTGGATCAAAACTATAATTAATTGAGGATTTAGTACATTCAGAACTTTCAAAATGGATATCTTCCCAAGTATTATCGATTAATTCAGTAGTACCTTGAGTACCACGACAATATCCATACATACCAAAGATATACGCATCTGCAAATCCTAATTCTGAAAAAGTTGCACTGACAGCATCTGGATAAATAGATTTAACATTCAAGCTTCTCATGTTGAGTTCAAGCAAAAAGATTGAACTTTTAGCGGCTTGTTCACCGATTGTACCGACATTAGCAGCAAGAAGAAGTGCTAATGATGCTAATGCACTTGATATGATGAGAATAGTACTAATACAACCCATAGTTGTTGCTGTTGTTGTGTGTGTGGTGTTTGGGTGTTTAAAGAACTATGAGATCAACGATCAGATTAAAGCAAATAAGTTGTTTCTGGAAAAGAAAAACACAAAGAAACAGCAACAACCAGAACAATACCGACCGAGGAAATAAAGCTAAAAATAAAAATAAAAATAAAAATAAAAATAAAAATAAAAAAAAAAAGAAAAAAAGAGGCTGGTTTTTCTATCGTGACACAACGCTGCATTTGGAACGTCCTGTGCAGTTAATGTCATGGAAATGGACCCTTTTCTATTTTTATGTACACGGTAAATCAAATATTAACGTTATCTACACAAAGTTCTATCTATTTATCTTTCTACAATCTATCTTTAGTAACCTTCAGGTAAAAGGCCAAGCTTTTCCATTCTAACTCTGACTGCATTACGATGACCGTCAAGACCTTCGATTTCGGCCAAATCCATAACGGCACAACCAATGTTTTTTAAGCCTTCCTTTGTGACCACTTGGGAAGTAATGAATTTTTGGAACGTAGCGGTATTGACACCACTATACATTCTAGCATATCCGTATGTTGGTAATGTGTGGTTAGTACCTGATGAATAATCACCACAGGATTCTGGTGATAATGCACCAACGAAAACCGAACCTGCATTATCAACTTTCGGCACCCAAGATTCTGCATCTTGAATTTGTAAAATTAAATGTTCAGGTGCATATTTGTTAGACATCTTAAAAGCTTCTTCCATTGTTTTAATTTGAATAGTTGTTGAATGTGCAATACATTTTCTAACAATATCAACTCTTGGTAACGCTAATGCTTGTCTGTGAACTGCTTCATCAATCAAATCGACTTCTTTATCATTCATATCAACAGCAATCAAAATAACTTGAGAATCAATACCATGCTCAGCTTGTGATAATAAATCACTTGCAACAAAATCTGGATCAGCATATTTATCTGCAATGACCAAAACTTCACTCGGACCAGCTGGCATATCAATTGCACATAACGCATTGGAATCATTAGCAACCAACATCTTAGCTGCAGTCACAAATTGATTACCCGGACCCATAATCTTATCACATTTTGGAACAGATTCAGTACCATATGCCATTGCTGCAACTGCTTGTGCACCACCAGCCATAACAATACATTTAGCATTAACTTTATGTGCAACATAAACAACTTCTGGAGTTAATTTACCATCTTTACCTGGTGGGGAAGCAAAAATAATTTCATTGCATCCTGCGACTAATGCAGGAACTGATAACATTAATGAAGTAGATGGTAAAACTGCTGTACCACCTGGAATATAACAACCAACTTTTTCAATTGGTCTTGCAAATCTAGAACAATAAACACCAGGACTGGTTTCAACAGTTAAAATATCCTTTTGATTTTGTGCTTCATGAAAAATTCTAATATTTTCAAATGAAATATCGATTGCTTTTTTAACTTTATCTGAAATTTGCATCATGTCTTCTCTAAATGGTGCATTTAATACAGGACTTTCTAACTGAACTCTATCAAACTTTGCAGTTAATTCTAATAATGCTTTATCACCTTTAGTTTTAACTTGTTCAACAATTGGGGTAACTAATGACATAATATCTGCGGATTTTTGAATTGGTCTTTCTAAAGATGCTTCTACTTCTTCAACAGTTGCGGTTTCTGCATTAATTCTGTTCATGTAAATCTTATCATTTGGACCAATAACTCTTTCCGTTGGTGCTTCTGGAACTGGTTTAGCATTTTCTTCAAGGAATTTTGGCTTTGCATCACCTTTTCTTCTTGAAACTTTTAAAGATTTCATATCTAAGTTCTTTTCAATGTCAGAAATGGAAACACCGTATTTGACACATCTGGTTAAAGCAAAATAGATTAAATCTGCTGCTTCCCATGCAATTTCTTCCTTTGAGGTGGCATCAGTTAATTCTTCTGCTTCTTCCTTAATCTTTGCATTTAATAATTTTTCATCATCAAATAAACGTTTGGTATATGAGCCTTCTGGTGAAGTCTTTTTGCGGGAAATTAACATGTTTTCTAAAGAGTTTAAACCATTAAAATTACCAAAACATGAGTTGGTATTTAAGTGACAAAATCCTGCACCTGATTGTTCAACGATAACCTTTACACAATCGTTATCACAATCTAAATCAAATGCAATTAATTTTTGAGTCGCACCTGAAGTTGCACCTTTATACCATAAACCGTGTTTTCTAGATTGGTAAACACCTGTTTGAGTTCTAATTGATTCAGAAATTGATTTAACTGATGAGTAAACGAGACCTAAACATTGATTAGATGAATCAACGACAACAGTGGTAAATAAACCATCAGCACGATCAGTTACTAACAGAGGAATAATAAATTCAACAATTGGATAAATGTTAGATCCAAGATTTTCATATTCAGTTGTAAGTAATTCTGCCTTAATAACTGGAACAAAACCAGCCTTAGCAAGTTTTTGTAATTCAGCTAAAGGAGTGGATTCTAAAGCAAAAACAAAAGATGAAACAGACTCACTAGCTTTCTCTGGAATACCCTCTAAAGACGTAAATGCAACAGAAGTGTGTTCTTCAACATTTGATGAAGCCTTGTAAGTAATTCTTGCATTTGGGATTTTTTCACTAATTTGAGCAGCTTCTTCTACGGTTGCAAAAACAGTATTGACACCGTTGTTGTAAAGGGAAAGAATAGCATCAATAATGTCATCAGAGAGGGAAGAAACCTTTAGATCGACAAAAACTTTAATATTGTTAGCATATTTAGAAACCTGAATAATCTCAGCAGCATTAGTACCATCAAATTCGTAAATGGCTTGGCCGATAACAGCAAGTTTAGAGTCTGCGGGTGCTTCAAGAGCGTAGTATGGTAAGAGGGGATAGACCATAATTGGGCAGTGTCAAAGACAGTAGATTAATACACAAATGTACACAATACAGAGAAAAGAAATAATCACAAACACTAACCAACCCCATATATTATCACTTGGCAAGATTTTTTCAATTAGTCACTCGGCGCAAAAAAATCGAACGTGTGATTTTTCCTCTTGTCCTTTTTTTTCCTCCGGGTGTGACGATAAAATGTTTTCAAATAGTCACACTACGGATCAACATATCCCCTAGTTGTTGAATAAAAACTGCATGTCTGCAGCAGAAAGCTGATTGGCCGCCTTCTGGTCCTGGTCAAGCGTTGCCTTCACCATGTTCGCCTTCTTCTCCTGAAGCTCGATGATACGAGACTCGATACTGTCTTCGATTACCAATTTCACGATCCGGATAGGTCTATGCTGTCCGATACGATGGATTCTGTCTGCAGCTTGGCCCGTATCCAAGGACGGATTCCACCAACTGTCAAGAATAAACACCTGGTTGGCTTCCACTAGATTAAGTGCAACACCTCCAGCTTTCAACGAGACAAGGAAAACTTCAACTGATGGTGTTTCAAGGAAGTATTTAATACTTGACTGTCTTTGTGTTGGAGTCATTGAACCCTGTAATTTAACCGTCTCAAATCCTGCCCTTTTTAATCTCCATTCGACTAAATCTAACATCGATGTAAATTGGGAGAAAACAATAGATTTAGTAGTAACTCTATCAGATCTGGATTTGTATAATTCTTCCATTAACGCCTCAACTTTTGTAGATGATTTCCAACTACCTGCCATATCAATTCTGTTGACAATCGATCCCTTTTCAACCGCTTCTAAATCCATTTCAATTGCAGGAGCTTCTAAATCAATACTCAATCCAATATGACAAACAGGACATTTCAATTTATTGGTATCTCCATTAAAACTTTGAACGTATTCACTGATACAGATTCTACAAAATTTATGATGACATTTAGATTCAATCGGTTCTTCTGCTTCATCATCACATAACTGACAAATTATAACACCAGGAAATGAATCGATTTTAGCTTCATCAATTGCCTTATTTCCTTTCTTACCAGGCAATTTCATTCTTTTCAAAACTAAATCAGGATGATCTGCTAATTGTCTCATACGTGTAATTAATGTGAAAATGTTTGCATAATTGTTCAAAACCACACCTTCAGCCACATAATCATCAAATTGACGTTTAGAATTGGAATATAATGATTGATATAAATCTTTTTCTTCTGCATTAAAGAAATCTCTCCTAATTTCAACAATCTTAGGTGGTAATCCTAAATCGTCAGCCCTTTCAACTTTAGTTCTACGAATCATAATTTGTCTTAATAGTAGTTGGATTCTGTGGAAACTTTCCTTACCTTCAAACTGTAGGCCATATTTTTGAATATTTTTTAACATAAAATGATTGAAAAAATTTAAATGAACCATAGGTGCATGTCCACAGTGTGCACATAATTTATAATCTGGAAAATTCCATTCTTTGGATCTACATGGGCATTTGGTACAGAAATATTCACAAAATGGTGAAATATCTAAAAATCTAATTAACGAATATAATTCACCAATTCTATTTTGTAATGGTGTACCTGACAAGCACCAACGTTTTTCACAGTTTAGCTTATCACATGCTTTAGCAGTTGAACTTGTTCTATCTTTAATATTATGAGCTTCATCCAAAATAACTCTATAAAATTTTTTTTGATGTAATATACTCCTCTCTTTAACTTTTCTATTTTTTTTACTAAATCCATATCTTTCCTTTCGATAACAACTTTCAACAACCGCATAAGATGTTAAAATAACATCAAAATCTTTTAATTCTTGAAAATTCTTGGCCCTACTTGCACCGTGAAATAATCCAACTTTTAGAGCGTTAGAAGTGTGTGTTTCAATTTCTGATTTCCATTGCATTAATGCAACTGTTGGTGCAACAACTAAATTTGGGCCCCTAGAACGATCATTCATCATTAATGCAATCATTTGAATGGTTTTACCCATACCCATTTCATCGGCTAAAATACCACCACTGTATTCACTTTCTTGTTCTTGACGAATCATCCATGACAAACCTTCTCTTTGAAAGTTCAATAATGTAACTGCTAAATCTGTAGGTTGATCTGCCAAGACAACTTTTTTAGCACCCATGGTTTCTAATCTTGGAAAAACACCACTAAGATCAGGATGCGCTTCATAGAGTCGATTAGTACGTCTTTCAAATGGTGTAAGTTTTGGTGCTGGTTCTTTCTTCTTCTTGCCACGTTTAGCAGGGGATTTTCTTGGTTTTTTCTTCTCCTTTTCATTTTTAACAAATCCTCCTTCTTCTACAACTTTGTCATCATTATCTTTTAACTCATTAACTTCATCATGAAGTTCAACAATCTCTTTTAAATCATCGACTACATTAGATCCACTAATTATAACCAAATCATCATCACTCAGTTCAACAGGATCGGTTTTTCCACCACGATCATAATGACCAGTAACCACAATATCATTATCGACATAATCATCGTCGTCAGGATCTACTTCATAATCATCGTCGTCATCGTTCCCAGCATCACTCTCATCCAAATCTACATCCTCATAATCTTCATCATCTTTTTTGTTCAAAAAAGGTTTAGTGTTCCCAGTCTTTCGTTTTGTTCCATTATTATTGTTAACTGTACCTCTTGCATTACGCGTCCCTAATCTCGTTCTCTTTCTGCTGCCGTTAGAGTTTGCCTCGTTGTCAAAGACTAAAACTTCACCGTCTATTAGCACATCACTCTTTCTTCTTGCAGGCATTTCTTGTAGTCTATAATAATCCAAATAAGAAAAACATTCATCTCAAATCGAAAAAGAGAGAAAGAACTAATGTCAGATAAATTTGCTTTGGTGGCAACTCCGGCAATTATTTCAAGCGAAATCTCGCGATAAACGATCAAAATCATCAAATTAGATTATTGTTACTACGAAAAATACAAAATGTGCTGTTAAATTAAATTCAAACTTTGTCAAAGTCCCAGAATATGTTGTGGTCGATGACAACATCGCTATTCTCCATCTTTGCTTTTTTTCTCTTTGCTGCATCTATATAATTTTGCTGCGGTGGTATAAGACGTGTTTTTGATTTACTGTCTTTATTGCTTGACTGACCGATATCCCAAATTCCACCAGGTTCGCCATCCCACGTAATACCTTCTTCTTTACCAATGATAAAAGACAACGTTCTCTTCTTAGACTGCCTCTCACGTACAATCTCAAGTAAATTTTTTGTGCGGCCAGCAGACATACTTTGACAGGTACGTCTAGCAATTGGATTTGTATTTGAAGAGTCCTTTGATTTAAAACCTAATGCAGCTGGTGCAGCACTCAAATTCGTATGGGTAATAGGTTTGAATGCGTTTGAAATACAGTCGGCAGAAACTTTTCCTCCCCATAAGTCTGCTCTTGATATAGCAATCGGAAACTTATTGCCTGGTGTCTTTGCATTCAGTGCGGCGGGTGTAGCTAAAACAGCAGATGGTGTTAATGCTTTACCTGAATTCTTTGTGCTCTTGGATTTCACATTGCGTAATGCATTATTGCCTGTACTACCATTTGACTCACCTTTTGCGTTTAAAATAATCAACTTTTCTTCATTTTCTAAACCTAATGTATCACACAATGTAGATAAAAAATAAGCAGCAGCACCTGTTATTATTGATTGTTTTTGAGGTTGTTGTTGATCAGTTGTAGATTTCGAAGGTGAAGTCCCCGGGTTTGTGGATTTTAAATTCAGTGCAACAAGCATACGTCTACGTGATCTTCTGATATCAATTGCTTTCAAACGTGCTTCTTCCTTTTCAACGTTTTCATTGTTTATTTTTAATACATTTTGAACTTCAGCTGAAATGACAATAGAATTGGATGCAGGTGTAGGCGAAGATAATGCAGCTTTAGTAGCTGTAGTTGCATTATTTCCTATAGCCGATGTAATTCCATTGGTTGGTTTCAATGATGCAGTATGTGATGTATTAGGAATATTTGAATTTGAATCCTTTGTGGTCGTACTGCTTGCTGATTTACTTGGCTTTCTTCTAGGCTTTTTGGTTTGTTTTGGTGGAGATTCTGAGGCAACATGAACTTTTGTCTGTGTCGAAGTGAAAGTAGAAGAAGAAGCAGATGCAGATGCAGTGGCAGGGGCAGGAACAGGTACTGGGGCTGAAATAGGAACAGGAGTTGGATTAGCAGAGGAAGATATTTTTTGTTGTTGGTTACTGGATGTTAACGGCTGTTGTGCTAAATTATTGATTTGAGCAGCCAGTAAGTTTTGATCATTTACAGAACCTTTTTTCATCACTCGGGATATTTTATTATTAGTATTCGCATTTTGTGGTAATTGATTAAAAGTTCCCTTTGGAGGTGCATTACTATTATCCAATTGTTTCTGTTGTTTTTGCTGCTTCTTTTGCTGTTTTTGTTGCTGTTTTTGTTGCTGTAATTGTTGTGCCCTTAAATGTTGTGCTTCGAGCTGTACTTTTAAAATCTTACTACTTTGATCTTTAACAAATTGAAAATATTTTCTAACTTGATCGTGAATTCTACTGATTAAACTTTCATCAGCAACATATTTACCAGACATACTTAATTTTTCCAAAATTTGCTTTAGCATCAGTTCACTATACATGATTCTTTTAGTTGCATCACGTTGTTTAGTTAAAAAATAAAAATTAGGAATAATTACAGTTTGAGAAAGGATCATTAATTGCTTAGATTGTTTAGCTAATGTCAAAACCTTGGTTTTAGCTTCATCTGATAATGTAGCAGTCATATCTTTCAAATTAATTGGAGAATTCATAGTTTCCAAATAAATTTCTTTTAAAGAAGCCCAATCTTCGTCAGTTGCTTTTAATCCAGGTAACAGTTTAGCACCGGCTGAAAGAGAAGTAATAGGTTGTTGATTCTGTGGAATGTGATTATTAATAGCATTACTGAATTGATTTTGATTTGTTGGTAGGTGTTGCTGCTGTTCCTGCTGCTGCTGCTGCTGTTGTTGTTGTTGTTGTTGTTGCTGTTGCTGTTGTTGTTGTTGCTGTTGTTGTTGTTTTCTCACAGATGATTGTTGAGCTGCTTGCTGAAGAGAAAATTGTTGTTGTTGTTGTTGCTGAAAATCAATTGGTTGTTGCTGCTGTTGTTGCTGCTGCTGATTTGCCATTTGATTTTTTATGATCATTTGAGGATTTGGAATTGTTGGTGAATAACTAGGAATATTTTGATTTGCATTCATATTAGAATTCAAGTTTTGCATTGAAACAATAGGACTTGACAAATTATTAAGATCAAAAGAATTTGGATTGATTGGTAATTGTGATGATCTATTCGAATTTTGCAATTGCATCATATGGCTATCAATAATTGCAGGTTGCTGGAAATTGGATTGCATATGAACTTGTTGAACAGTAGGCGAAATGTGTGGTTGAACTTGTGCTGGTTGTTGTTGTGTTTGGACTGGACTTTGTCTAAGTTGCTGTTGTTGTTGAGCATCTTTATTTGAATTTTGCAAAATATGCAACAGATATTTGCGAACATAAGCAGCTTCTTGTTCGGGAGTTAAAGTTGTAGGCAGTTTACCTAAACTTTGTAACTTTCTAATGACTTGAATAGCTTGATTCTTGTAGGCAACTATCTGTGCTTGTTTCAGCTTGGACATTTGCTGTTGATTTTGAGAAATTTGAGATTGACTTTGCATTTGCCCTGGTATTTGTGTCTGTGCTTGCATTTGTCCTGGTATTTGTGTTTGCGTTTGTAGTTGAGCTTGCATTTGAGCATGTGAAGCCGATTGGGCTTGTTGTTGAGCTTGAGCTTGGGCTTGAGCTTGGGCTTGAGCTTGGGCTTGGGCTTGGGCTTTGGCTTGAGCTTGTGCTTTGGCTTGAACTTGAGCTTGTGCTTGTGCTTGAGCTTGAAGTTGTGCTTGTAGTTGTGCTTGTGCCTGTAGTTGCGCTTGTGCCTGTGCTTGAGCCTGTGCTTGTTGTTCTCTCTGTCTACTCATCATAATAATTTGTTGTGGATTCAAAGCAGCATTTTGATTTGGTTGTTGCATCGCCTGTTGTTGAGAAGGTTGCTGTTGTTGTTGTTGTTGTTGTTGCTGTTGTTGTTGTTGTTGTTGTTGTTGTTGTTGTTGTTGTTGTTGTTGTTGTTGTTGTTGTTGTTGTTGTTGTTGTTGTTGTTGTTGTTGTTGTTGTTGTTGTTGTTGTGGTTGTGGTTGTTGATTATTAGAGTAATTTTGTTTAAAAAGATTCACATGCATCATATGAACATTTCTGATATTTTGAAGATCTTCTTGACTAAGCTGATTATTTCTAAAATAAGGCATGATTGCTTGCCAAGTATTGAGCATTGGAGGAAACACATTTGGTAACTTTTCAAGCAACTTTTTTGGAATCGGAGCAGTATGCAGATTAAGCTTGGCAGCATCAATTTGATGTTGATTATTAGCACCAGTAGATTGTTGAAGTTGTTGTTGGTGTTGTTGAGGTTGTTGTTGAGGTTGTTGTTGTATTTGTGACATATTAGTATTTGAACTTAAATTTGTATTCTGAACTTGGTTTGAAATAGGAACTTGTGTTTGCGCTTGTGCTTGTGCTTGTGCTTGAACTTGATTTCTCTTTGCCTGTGTCAAGCTTGCGATTTTTGATTTTAAGAAATCAACATACTGGGACTTATCAATAGAATTTGAGAAAGCATATTTTTCAAATTCTTCAGCTACAGGTCTGATTTTTTGCAAATTAAAGTTTTGACCCTGTATTTTTTGTAATGAAGTGATAAGAACCTTAATGAACTGGATTCGATCATTGGAGGATATCTGCATGCGAAACTGTTGTTGCTGAGCCTGTTGGGCTTGTTGTTGCGCGTTAGGTAAAAAGCCCTGATTAGAACCGTCCATCTTTGATTTTCTCTGGTGAGTGTATAAAAGTTGATTACCTGAAAAATGAAAGGCCTAGAAAGAGCAACTTCAATGCAAATTCAATTACAAGGGCAAAACCAAAACCAGAAAGACAAAAAGCTCAACTGATTCTAACTGAGCTGAGCATCAATCAAACGCGAGGGCAATTTACAGTTTTCTCGTTTTTTCGCTTTCCTGTTGTCTCTTTTTCTGTCTGTGGCGCTGTAGTGGGGACTGTATCGGTTTATAGTAGTGAAAGGTGGGTGGATTACATATACGGGTTACATATGGGTGTTTTGTTAGACACCAGAAGCACCAGGGACGTTGTCTTTACCCTTGAGCGCAAGTAGTAGGTCTCTGAACCGGGTCTTGTCCCGGTAGGTGTCTGCGTCGACGGCGTCAGAGTTCTTGTTCAGTTTGAGTAAGTCTACGACACGATCCCATACGGTACCGTTTTCAAGAAAATGTTCTCTTTTATCAAGGAAAGCAGCTTCTTGTTTCTTGGTTTCGGCAATGGCATCGTCCTTCTTGTTGTTGTAGTTGTCGTAAAAATCATCAATCGCCTTTTCGGCTTCCTGTTTGATATCTTTCAGTTTACGTTGAGCAATCTCATCTCTTTTGCTGATCTCAAAATCACGAGTTTTCTTCCATTCTTGCACATGTTCACTTTCATCTAGATTTAAGTTGACAAACTGATTGACAATGTTTTTAGTAGAGTCGCCGATTGCTTCATCATCTCCTCCTTCCGCTGGTTGTTCAGCTGCAGCAACTGGTGCATCTGCAATTGCATCTGCAGGGGTACCTACTTCAGGAAATTGAGACTTAAAATTTTCAAAATCATCTTCTTCCACATCATTAACCTGATGCATAATCTCTTCATCGCCTGCAGAGGTGAATTCATCACCCAATGCTTGTTTTTCTCTGGAAAGGAAATCGTCGTCGGAAGCGTCTGCTGCATCGCCGCTGAGCCCGTCAATTTCTGGAAACTTGTCTGACATGTTATGTATATATATATAATCGTCTACCAGGAGAGTTGTTGTCCCTTATCGCCCTCCCGAGAGCCAACTCATCTCCATCCCCCCCGTAACCCTCTTTTCCTCGTTGTTTAACAACGCCACCCAGTGACCACTGAATTCGCTCGCTCGCTGTGCGGTCTGTGGGCTGTACTCTTTTCAAGAGACGTATTTTATGATTGATGTTTATACGGGCTTACTTTTTATCTTTTGAATTTCCCTATTTCCTCCATAGTCATTGTTTTACCATGTCATTCTCCACAGAAAAAGCCGCTATTAAACTTGCTCAGCTTGACAATACTCAACAATCTATCCAAACTACTTCTCAATGGTGTCTTTTCCATTACAGACATAGCGCTGATATTGTATCATTATGGATGAACGCATTCATATCACCCGATTCTTCGGTTGATCAATCGATTCCAAATTACAGATTAGCATTACTTTATTTATGTAACGATCTTGTTCAATTTGCCAAAAAAAAAGAAGCAAAATATAGAACTTTCCTCGATGAATTTTCGAAAATTATGCCTAACGTTGTAGAAATTGTTACGAATGATAATACAAATACACATTTAAGACAAAAATATGTCAGAGTTTTAGATGTTTGGAAAGAAAGATCTATTTATCCAATAGATTTCATTAATAGACTACAAAATATTTTAGTCAACGGCAATTTATCATCAACATCTAGATCATTACCTGTTTCTATTCCTAGCATTCCTATAATAAGTTCAATTAAACCAGCGCCAGCATTAACCCTTCCTTCTCTTCCTCCATCTCATGGAATATCATCAACTCCTATTCCTAATGAACTGGTATCATCTGTAAATAAATATACCAGTTTGAATAAACTTTATGAATCATATAAATTAAATTTAACAAATTTTAATACAATTTCAACAAATCTACTAAATGAAACACCAGATTCAAATGCAGAAAAGGCAACTCAATTAAATAATTTACTTAATTCTTTATCTTCATTACAAAACAAAAATACAGAATACCATAATGATAATAGTACAGTTAATAATGATATAAATTATATGAAAAAATTTGATAATGTTCAAAATTTAGGAACTAAGATTCAATCTCAATCTAATGAAATCACGCAATTACGTACTGTTTTAGCTACTGAGTTTCGGAAATTAGCAAGTGAGTTAGATGATTGGATTATGCTTGACAAGGAAAAACAATTACAACTGAAGAATAAATTAAATCAAATAAATGAGAAGAAGAAAATGATTGTTGAAGAAAAAAATAAAGTCGCTGTTTATAATTATGACAATCCAGATGATGATGAAGAAAGTGTTCCAAAGTATGATAATAACCACGATGGTGATAGTGATAGTGATAATAATACGAGAAATAATAGTGATAGCGATAGTGGTAGTGAGGATGAAAATGCGGTTGATAAGAATGTTGATAAAAATGCGGATGAAAATGATGATGAAAATGATGATGAAAATGATGATGAAAATGAGGAGGTTTTGGAGTTTACGAAACCAAGTTCATTATGCAAGAGATTGTTAGGTGATGCCGAAAATGATGAGAAAAACTTTCTAGGTGGTGAAAATGATAAAAAACGTCCAAAGAAAAGTGTATCTTTTGCCGAAGAAGCAGAAACTTGGGTGTTTAGGAAAGATGATTTAATCAAACCTGGGCAAACGAAAGAAGGAGAATTTACGTTCGCCGATACTGAAGATATTAGTAACGCTGATCTTGATGCAATTCTTGGTCTGTTGCAATGATATATAAATACGTGTTTGTGTAAACTATATGTTAACCCTGTGTATAATGGAAACCTTGATAGCGTCCGTATCTGGATACGGAAAATCTCGAACGAAATCATGATTTTCGAGTTTAAGTTTTTCCACAATCAGCATCAACAGAAAAAAAAAAAGCATGACCTGACATATAACCAAGTTTGAAGAATAGAGTAGTATTATATACAAAGGGAAAGACATATATATCGCATATGACGACGTTCTTAGATACGAATAAAAGGCCGTGGCCATTTCTTGAGGTATCTGACTCTACCATTGACTACATCCATACACAAAGCAGGCAGAAACAAAAGCAAAAGATTAAGCAAAAGCATACCGACATGGACACGGAAAGTATGAATGAACCTTTAGAGTTTGATAATCTGGTTTCATTTTGGACTACATTAACTAAAGCAAGTGATGTTATACAGAATGGGAAAAGATTAGAAAATATAAGTTGGCGTTTGATTAATAGGAAAATATTATTACATAATGAAGTTACAACAAATGATTTATCTACAATTGTTGATGTATCAAAAGGTGTAAATTGTAAAGAATTAAGAGAATCACAGATAAATAAAAGGAAAATTCAAAAACGAATACCAATAACGAATACTCCAAGTTTATTTAGCAAACCAACATCAGTTTCAAGTCATAGTTCAACTTCACGACAGAATACACAACAACCAATACCACAAGTAAAACGTAGGACAAAATTTTTTATTGGACAATCATCTCCGGATTCTCCGTCGGTTAGTCCACCACATTTGCAACCTAACCATTCTATCTCTGAAATAATGATGTCAAAACAATCAGGGTTAAAATCGGGACAGGGACTGGCTCCAGCACAAGCACAAACACAAGCACAAGTACCACATGTACCACATGTACTGTCATTATTTGGTAAACCGGACACACACTTGTTAGTAGGTCAAACACGTGCAAAAAAGATAGCACCCCCGTCATTATTTAACAGTTCACAGTCGAAACTGAATGCAACTACATCTCAAACATCTGTTGCTTCAAACGTATCATTATTTCCAAAAGCAGATGCGAATGTAGTGATTTATTCCTCATCTGAAGAAGATTATGAAGATGAAGAAGATGACGATGATGATGACGATGATGATGATGACGACGACGAAGACGACGACGATGATGACGACGAAGACGACGACGATGATGACGATGACGATGATGATGATTCTGAATGGTCTTCATTGAGCGAAGATGAAGAAGAAGAGGAGGAAAAACACGACAAATTATTGTTTCGAAAACAGAGTGTGGTTACCGATGATGAATCTGTACAACCTGTACTTAAACGAAGTCTTTTAAGTGGATTATTTCTTGATGAAATTGGTAAAGAAAGGGGTAAAAGTCGTAATCGATATGATTTACATCATAAATCTAATGCACCGCCTACTGCATCAACATTACTTCCAACTGCATTAGCAACTCATATTTTTCTTCCAACAAAGAATTTTCAAACTGTTCAAAGTGTTCAACGACAACAACATTCAACAACTAAGAAAACAATGCAATTAACAAGGGATAATATTGCTAAATATACAGGTGGAATGGGTAAAAAAGAAGATACTCGTTATGCATCAAGTATTCGAACATGTACTTCATCCATTGATATTCCAGGATCGGAATCTAAACTAGAGCATGATAAAAGACGTATAGAAAGACAACTTGAAGCAGGTAATGATGGTGATGAATTACCTATGCATTTAGTTGATTCGATTCATAATGAAAATAAATTTTTTGGTAGAATTATGCCCGAATTTGTTGATGATTGCGTACCAAAATGTGGTTTAGATCAAGATGATTTGGATTATCATACGAAAGGATGGTAAATAAATTTATGTGAAGAAATTATGTATATATACATGTGTTTTGTAATTTATAAAAAAAGAATTATTTACAATTTAAGGTCATTAAATGACAAAATTTTATTATTTGTAAAAGAAGCAGATGAAATATTTTTATTATTTTCATTTGATAATTCTTTTTCAACCTCTAAATCTAATGGAGTTTTTTTAATAGCTTTTTCAATCATAACACCACCAACGGTAATTTTAGAAACATATTCAGAGTTAGTAAGATATCCTCTTTTTTCAGAATTTGAATAATAAAGAATATCACGTCTAGAAATTGGACGTGCAGGAAGTGGAATATAACCTTTATTTTCAATAAACCAAGATGGAGAATGATGTGCTCTAAATCCAAGGCCACGAGAATAATAAGTAGCAGTATATGAACCACCTGCATTTTCTATTGCTTCGATTGCAGATTTTGAAGCTTTTGTTGATTCAATTTTAATTGGACAATTAAAATTAGTTGTATCATTAAGGATTACAACACCATCATTCATTGATCCTGTAATCAAACCACAATCTTTCATGTATTTCATATTAAGTATATTTTCAGATGTATTATTTAAAAATTCAAGTTTACCTTGTCTATAAAATTTTTCGATTTGTGAAAGTTTAACTTCATTAAGTTTTAATTGTTGATGACGATAAAATCCACGTTTTGGGAATAATTTCCATAATGGAGTTTGACCACCTTCAAACCAATCAGGAACTGAAGAACGTGCTTTTTGACCTTTTTGACCACGACCAGAAGTTTTACCAAGTCCAGAACCAGGACCACGACCAACACGTTTAGTACGATTTTTTGAGTCTTTAGTTGGAGTAAGACGTGCCAACATAGATACAGGACGTGAAGAGGAAAAGGATGTGGTAATGGTGGTAGTTGTGATACCCACCGAACGTAAAATAGTAGATAACATGTGGGTGATGATTGATGGGATGGTTGGTTAACTCAGCTAAAGAATGTAAAAGGGGATTAGAGATTGTTCGATGTAGTGAAGTCAGTATGCTTGTTTCTTACTCTCGACGACATGAAAATGAAGAGGGAAATTGAGAAAAAAAAAAGGGAAATGAAAAATTCGCTCTAGAATAAAAAATAGAAAATGAAAAAAAACCAAAAAAATAAAAAATACACGCTATAGCAATGATTATAGATAAAATACTCTGTATATTACAGTAGCCATAATAGCAATGATTATAGATGGTAAGTATACACCTATAATCTCCCATGAGTGATGTAAATTCAGTGGAATATCTATATATTCACCATCAAAATTACCATTTTTATAGTATGATTGCATATCAAGCTCTTTAACTTGCCATTGTTTATTAATCCATGTATCTAAAGCTTTCAATTCTTTTTCTTCACTTTCGGAATCTATAGTTTTAGAACCTGTTAAATCGATTTCAGGAAGACATTTTTTAAGATCATGTTCATCAACGAGAATAGATACTATTTTTGGAGATTCACCAAGAATATAAATTTTCCAAAGTGTGAAAATGTCCTGTGCCATCTCATCTTTTGAATGACTTGAATAAGCGATTGTAAAATCTAAGATTGTTGTTGAATTGGAAGATAGTAATTGTTTACAAGCCATATAAAGACCTTTAACACGTGGAAGTAAAACACAATCATTTGAAGGCAGGTTTGAAGTTAAAGCAAAAGAATGAGATTTTCTGCGATTGTTATGACTCATATTAGTACCTTCAGGGAAAATTAACATCCAAAAGGAACTACCAAGAGATTTTATTGATTGAAATTGATGTTGCATATAAGATCTGTCTAGTTGCCAATTTCTAGAAAGGAAGATGAAATTATAGTTGGACATACCATAACCCAGAATTGGAATATTTTGAAGAGATTTTTTCATTACAATAAAGAAATGATCAGCGCATTTGTTGAGATAAGCCAGAAACCAAAGAAAAAACCAGTCAGAATAGATCTGATGGTTTGCAATAACTATAGCTGTTGGGTTAAAGTTTAGTGAATGGACGTTACCATTAGGAGTTAATGAAACATATTTTTTGAATGCCTCATTGCTTCTAAAATGAAGTCTCAGTGTTGTTTTAGAGGAAAAGGTTGATGTACAGAATGTTAAGAGAACAACAAAACTGATTTTTGTGTAGCGAAGGAGTTGTTTGTGGTAATGATGTGGAGTGAATGTGAGGAATAAGAACTGGTTGAAGACGATAGAGAAACAACCTGAGAAAAAGAAGATGCCTAGAAGGGCGAGTCGGAATGGTGAGAGGAGTAAATGGAGAAGCATTGTGTAAAGAATGCGATGGTTATAAATAGTGTAGATTATAAACAGGAAAAGTAAGTGGATAAACGCCACCTTCCTTCTTTCTCCCTCAGGTAGAAGAAGCTTTACGCAAAAACGTTCCGGCCAACGCCACCGTCGCGACGAGCCCCCTGTCGCGGAGCTGGGCGCAGAGCTGGGCGGGGAGAATGTACGATTCGTCCGTGCGTGACTCGTCCGTGCACGATGCGTCCGTGCCCGCCTCGACAAAGTACACGTACTCCCACGGATGCGGTGGGCAATGTCGTGGACGCGTGGAAATCGTGCGGAGTGACAGACCGTGCGCAGGAAATTGCGCAAGCACTGCGTCCAATGCCCCCGCTGGCGCCCCATCAGCCCCCACGGGAAGTGAAAACAAAACGAGACTCCGTGGGGCGCCCCCGCTAACGCCCCCGTTTTCTCCTTCCCGCCCTAAACACAGGAACCGTGTCGTGTTCCCTGAATCGTCTTCAACATGGGCCTGCAATATCGGCACACCGTGCACTTTAGCAGCCGCAATTCCTGCTACCGCCGCCACCCGGTCTCTCTGACTTGGGTCGGCAGCTACAATCTGCTTGACACGTTCAACAGCAGCCGCAGTGGAAGAAGTATCATGCTGTTCCACAAGGTGCTCACCAAGAAACCCCGTGATTTGGCCCCATACCTGTGGATGTGAGTACACGCACGTGACCGTCTCAATATTTTGCGCATAACTAATAAGCGAATGGTGAATAGAGACACATTCTTCACCCACAACATTGAACCCTGGACCACCTTCGTTCTGCATGAAATACTCTTTCAACAAATCATACGTAAAAATCACTTGTCCATTTGTTGAGTTCTCCAATGGAACTAATGCATAATCCACACTGTTACTTTCCATCGATGTAAAACATGCTTTTATGCTTTTTTGACTGATAAACTCTGCTTCAGAATCTTCCTGGAAATGTTGCATCGCAGCTTGATGCGAGTAAGTTCCTGGCGGCCCAAGATATCCCACACGTGTCATTTTTTAATGTGAAAAGTGTAGATAAAAAAGAAAATCAATGTCTATATACAAAATGAAATATTCTAAAAGAAACTACTACAAATGCTTAAAACCTATTCACTCACTACTAAGCAACACTCACTTAATACTTCGCGCGCTTAATTCTCCATCGTCTGTGACAATTTCACACATTCGTCCATTGAAAACGTTTTATCCCCTGTATTAAATGCCTTCAATAATCTTAGTCTATCTTTTTCAATTTCACTACCTGTCTGTAACCCTCCGTAAAACCTTTGAACGTTTAACAACAACATTTGTGCTTCACCCATAGAGACAGCCGCATTTTCGTCGACATGTCCGTTCATTAATACAATCCCTTTATCTTTTGCGAGCTCCCCAAAGAATGATATAGTTGTATGTGGTCTTGCAAATTCTTTATGTAATTTATATTCCATTAAGGTCGTAATCATACAATGTGTAGTATAAGGACCTACGAAGGACCACTGAACGAAATGAATTTCCATTGGAGTATCTCCTCCTTCTTTGTATCCCTCTACCAGTGCATTCTCTTTAGGTAATGGTAAAACAAATGTAGGATTTTGTCTGGCATTCTTATACATTGCTTCAAATGTACCGACTGGTGCAACACCTGTTAATGACCTTTCATCTTTTTGAAATTTTGCCCGCCATAAAAATTCAATTTGTTGTACATCCAATTCTTTGATTTTGTCAACTACTAAATATGACTCTAAAGTCTTGTATGGTTTACTTGGAGTATCAGGTTTGATAGGTTCCAGTTTACCTTCACCTTTTCTCTTTTCCTTCATAGCCATCGTCTGTTCATAATCTTCTAACTCTTTTAACGGATCGATCATATTCAACTGTTTCTTTGTCTCTTCAATAGTCTCCTTCATTTCCTCCATTAACTTCTCAGCACTCTCAAGACCCTTCTGTCTAGCTCTAGCTTCAAGTTTACCCTTATATTTTTCCTTAATGTGTTTGTCAATAAATGTCTTGGATTGAATAAACCTAACATTAGTGACGGCTGCAGTACGCACAGCAACATGAACACCTAAAATCGCCTTCTTGTTTCTTCTAATTGCACTCAGCATTTCCTGGTGCTATAAATACAAGATTACCAAATAATGTCTCCCTTCCGCCATCTCTATACAATAAAACACTATACACTTCATTGAAATTTCCCCCTCACACTTCGCCCATTTTTCATCATTACCCAATCGGGAAATTTGTCAACTTACCTTTTTCTTCTCTTTTCCTTTGTGTTTTCTTTTTTCTTTTCTTTTCTTTTCTTTTCTTTTTCTTTTCCTTTAACTATTTTCTTCTTAACTCATTTCCTTATTTCTTAATGACAACAACACTTACAGCCCCCCTTGTTGTTTCTGCAACTGATCTTGTTCACAAACCCATGGTTTGGGAAATTCCTACCGCCAATGAAAACCCTTTCCTTCAATCATCCCGTTTTAAACAAGGTACACTTTACGTCATTATCTTTCCGATAATTTTCGGTTTCATCTTAATCTACATCCTCAGCGTTATTGTTAACAAATATAGAGCCAATAAACAGGCAAAATCCGTAGAACCTTTTTACAAAGATTATGAAGTAAATGATGATAATGATGTTGATCCATTTAATGATAAAAATGAAATTAAACCATCAGTAGAATTCATTTCACAATATCGTCGGTCAATGGATCATCTTTCAGGTAATCAATCATTTCATAAAAAAAACAATTCAATAGGTTCTGTTCTGCATTTGAATTTTAATGAACCTCAATTGAAACAAGAACCATCAACATTTTCAGTTCCAATTGATTCAAATTCTGACTCAGCTTCATTTTATTCAATTGCTGAACCTATAAAAGCAGCTACTTCATCCATACCTAATGTTGCCAATAAATCACATTTTCATTCTAGAACTCTAAGTTCTCATGCACTCGATGATTTTATATCTACAGGTGAATTACCATTATTAAATCAATCTTCAAACCCTCCTAATTTGTCATCTCCAACAAGGGAAAATCATTCAATGTATACAAGTCCAAATCATTCATACGATATAATTAATACAGATTCTAGAATCTGTCATTCAGTAACTAGATCTCCGAGTCCAAATCGTTCAAGAATTTACACCCAATCACCTTCAAGAAATTCATCTAGAAGTCCAGTAAGAACACCGGCAAAAAGTCCAACAAGAAATGTATTCCCTCATGTATGATGAATATTTAAAAACTAAATACATTATATAAATACATTATATAATTTAAAGAATTGGTTAGATATTACATTATAGTACAACTATTTGACTCGTTTCCTGACTGTCCACCAGCTGATCCTGTTCCGGTATTAGATCCAGATGCAGCTGCAGGTTTAGCAGTCAATGCAATTCGAGCAGCTTCTGTAAAAACTTCTTTAACACCTCTATTTTTCATTGCTGAACATTCTAAATATCTTAAAGCTCCAATTTGTTTAGCTACATCAACACCTTCTTCATATGTAACTAATCTTTTCAATTGCCCATCATTATTATATGCTGATGTACCCATATTTAAATCACTTATATCTTCTGCATGTTCAGCTGATTGTCTTAAATCCGCTTTTAATGCAACAAGAATTAATTTAACTCCTTCACAATGTTCTAAAATTTCACCAACCCATTTATTCTTAACATTTTCTAATGAATCTGGTGAATCAATTGAAAAACATAAAATAATACAATGTGTATCTGAATATGATAATGATCTGAGTTTATCAAATTCTTCTTGACCTGCTGTATCCCAAAGTGAAAGTTGAACTTGCTGTCCATCAATGAAAATATCATGGATATAATTTTCAAAAACTGTTGGTTCATAAACTTTTGGAAAATAACCACGAGTAAAAACATTTAAAAGTGATGTTTTACCACAGGCACCATCACCTAAAATCACAATTTTTCTTTGTACTGTAAGGGCCAATGTTAGTATTAAAGTTTAAAAATATTGAGAATAAAAAATAATTAAGTTGTTAGACTTACCTGCTTTCGGGGGGCTTCCGCAAAGTGGCATGGTGTGCAGATGCAAAAGGAGTAAAAAGCAAAGTGGAAATAAATGTGAAATACGGTAAACAAATGCAAACAAAGTTGAAAACATGTAAAACAAAGTCTCCCAATTGCGCGGTCGTTCCACCAAAGATAAATTCTTTTGTTTAATTATTGGACATGGTTACCATGGTACATGAATAAATAATAAAAATTTATTGATTAGCTTGATGTGTGCTTTAAACATGGCTAGGTACGCTGCTAATACACGCCGTAACGGTAAGGCCACGGCCAAATCCACAAGGTTACAACGGAATCCACTTTTCCAGGCTTTACAACAAGGTACATCGGTTCGTGAATCTAGGCGTGGACGTGATGAAACTGGAAAGTTAAAGAAAAACGCATTGATGGAACGACTGGATATGTATAAAACTCCAGGACGGGAATCAGATAAACGAACGTCAAATAATTCACAAGTTCTTAATCCAAAGTTAGAAAAAAACGCATTAGCTCGTGCGTTAAATATGAATACGATTAATTCAAAAATAGGTGGTCGTGGTTTAAAACCTAACCCCACACCTAGAACTAAATCGAAACAAAACACAAATATCAGAATCAAGAACACAACGGTTTCAAATATTCCTAACGCTCCACGAGGTGCCGAAAGTGTGAATACAGGTCGAAAGCCTGAAGATATAACATTTAAGAATGCATCATTAATTGCATTTTTGAGAATTGAAAATTTAACACCTGATGTCTCTGAGTCTGATATTCGAATGGTTTTAACAACTCGACTTGGTCCAACTTTGAAAATTATGAAAATGAATTCTTCATACAATGGTCAACCATCAGTTACTGCTGAAGTTTTTTTCTTACACGATGAAAATTTGCAAAAATATTCAGTTGCTCTTGATAAAATTAAAGCTGATGGTAGAGTTTTAAGAGCTGCAATTGCTTATAATTCTTGGATTATTAATTCAGATCGACTTTGGGATGGTGTTTTAAAAGAAGTAAGAATTATTAAACAGCAACTGATTAGACAAAAAATGATCGAAGAGGGGGCATTGCCACAATAGTTTTTGGTTACAGTTTTTTAAAATGAAAAAAATGTTTAGTTTCTTATTTAAATATCCGGCTCCATTACATAATGTTCAAGTCAGTAAACTTAGGATTTAGCTTGTAACCTCGACCTGTATATTTTATGTTGCGATGCCATATCGTACTTCACCTTCTGTACATTTTATCAAATTTAGTCCGATATTACTACTACCTTTTAGTATATCACCACATTTACATGCTATAAGAAATAGAAAAAATAGCAGTATTTTCTATTTTGTATGAAACATGCATCATTTCCCGTCTTGTTTTTTTTTTCGGTCACTGCTTTTTTTTGAGATATGTAAAGAATATAACCTAAAAGTCATTAGAGCGTTTCAAAGAGATTGAATGGAACTCATGTATGTAAATGGAAAGAGTTTTTCATTAAATAAGGTAAAAGAAGCCCAGGAAGGGAATGAGTTCAAAAAGGAATTGAAAAGGACGATGTGGGAACTTATAAAGAATATGCAAGAGATATTAGGTGCACCATGATGAGCACCCTATACAAATAAAAGGCTAACCGAAATTGTAAAAGAAAATACTAATATGGAAAATATTATTACTAAATCTCATAACAGGTAAGTGAAAGGAATAATTAACATGGCAAAAAAGGAAGTAATAATGTGGTTAAAGGTTTAGTTGAAAAAGAAGAGAACACAAAAATAAAGTTGGCGAAAGATCTCCATAAAATAGATATCAAGTTAAACCCAATCTGGACTTCGATCCAAACTCTGGCATTTAATAATTGCGGAAGTAAACTTCAAGAGAAACAGAGCTGGAATAAAATTTCTTATGCCACCATATCAGGATAGAAGAAAGCCCGCAGATCAAAGTCTTCTTCAATACAAGTGAACAGTCTAAGACATATATAACCAGTTTGAGGAAGAGGCTAGTAATAAAAGTCTGATGGCATTGCTCAAGACATCATTGGATCTTGTTGAACTTTTTATGAATTTTATAACCTATGAATATATAGTTGTTATAACAAAACGGAACGAACTAACGAAATCGCCTACTCAAGTAAAAAGATACGAGGGACAAAAAAGGGGGCAAACGCGTTTGTAATTTGTAAATGAGCCTTCTCTCTTCTTTCTTTTTTTTCCTTCTTTCTTCCTTCTTTCTTTCTGTTATATTCTATGCTTTCATTTGTCAACAAGACTGTTCTTGCTCTTCCCTAAAAATTTCAATAATAAGCCAGATATTGATAGAACAAATTTTGAAATAGTTATTAAAATGGAATTTGATTTAGACAGAACTAGCTTTTTGGAGAAAGCAATTTCACGAGCTTACAATGTTAGTAAAAACTGAAATTAAGAAATCAAACTGAAACAAACGTTTGATTGAATTTTTCAGTGAATGAGTTAATTTGTGAGCAAAGAAGTTTTAGAGATAAAGAAATTAACACAACACAACAAACAAATGTTAGATGTACTTCTCTAACAATGTACTGTGATACGAACTAATAAGTGTTAACATTACATATATCATCTTACACCCATATGAAATTCAAGAACATTTTGAAAAACTCTCTGGACTAGCATTTTAATTGAAAAAATGGGAATGCATTGTTAAACAAATTTGCAGATTTCTTGTACCTAACTTTTCAAAAGTCTTCAGTAGTGAATTTTTTCTGAAGAACCAAATTTTCTCGTAATCTTCCATCTCTCTCTGCTTACTGGGGAAACTGTTAGCGTTGAGACTCCGAATGGCCCACTCGTATTAGGTAATCACCAATGTTTACCGCACACGACGGACGAGCTTCGTCGAGGAATTTTTCAGTAAGTTTTCCGTAGTGTGTATGAAAGAAACTTTATATAATTTACAATATATAAGCTGTTATGGACAGACCGAAGCACAGGAAAATAGTCTTATATTAAGAAAAGCTTAAGTCGACCATAATTGATTAATAATGTCTAATATTACAAGAGATACATATCATAACTCATCTAATGCTAATGATCCAGATTATTCAAAGATGGATATTGATGAGACCTTCTCCAATGCAAAGTCGAAGATCATTGAGAATGGATGTAATGCACAAGCATTATCAGATCTTATTGACGGTTTCCAACAATACACTATCGATCAGGACAAAGTCAAAATGATCGAACGTATTAACTTGCTATTAGGTGAGATGAAGAACGAAAGGGATGATGAGAAATATCGTAACATTCTCAAAAATGTCTCACTCGGCGCACATGGCGACCAGAGTGAGGAAACTGTGAACTTATCATCAATTCCAGGAATTAACAACTCCTATATGTCGACTACCCGCGTACAAAAAGGTAATAATGGAATTTACTACATGAAAAACGATAATTGTTGTGATATTCACAATGAAAGTTATTGTTTCATTCCGGATTCCAAGAAATGCACTGATTTGTCTAGTTCTGTCCCAAAATTAACAGGTTTACATGACTACAAAAGATGGTTCAACCAAATTGAATCCTTATTAGAAGTGGTCGATGCAAAGGACTTGTTAAACCAAGCTTTAATTTATAAAGCAAATCCGTATTCCACTTTAATTCCAAAAGTTTGTGATAATACTGAAGCTGTTACGTCATCTTTATTGTTAAATACAATTTCAAATGAAATTTCTAGATATGTTAGAAATTATATGAGAAAAGATGAAGTTAGTGATAGTGTCAACATCATTTATGCTATCTTGGAGTATTTGGGTGTTTTAGCTGATTCAAATCAAATTCATTATGGTGTCATGAGTTTAGCTTTCGATGAGTATAAACCAATCGATGTATCGAATGCAATTAAGAAATTTATGTACAGTATCACAATTAGTGGTACTAAATACAATGAAGAAGTTGGTTGTCGTATCATCTTTGAAAATAATCCAATTCCTTATGCTATCTTTTCAGAGTGGAAAAGATTAGATAATAATGAAAGAAACTTTGAAGGACTTATTAAAATAATCAAGGAGGAAATGAAATCTAACAGTACTAAAATGTTGACAAGAAATGTCAATACTATAAAAAATACACCAAAACCCCAAGAGACTAATACAGGTAAGGTTGAAAATGGTGGTGAGGGCAAAAATGTTCCAAGAAAATGGTTCTGTATATACTGTAAGAAGAGAGGTGATCATAGATACAGTAAATGTCCAAATAATCCAAATAGACCGAAACACAGGAAAATAGTTCTATATCAAGAAAAGCTTAAGTTGACCATAATTGATTAATAATGTCTAATATTACAAGAGATACATATCATAACTCATCTAATACTAATGATCCAGACAGATTATTCAAAGATGGATATTGATGAGACCTTCTCCAATGCAAAGTCGAAGATCATTGAGAATGGATGTAATGCACAAGCATTATCAGATCTTATTGGCGGTTTCCAACAATACACTATCGATCAGGACAAAGCCAAAATGATCGAACGTATTAACTTGCTATTAGGTGAAATGAAGAACAAAAGGGATGATGAGAAATATCATAACATTCTCAAAAATGTCTCACTCGGCGCACAGAAACGCTTTTTGAAATCATTTTTTCTGGTTTGCAAGCTCTGTTTTACAAGGCAAATACTTTTTTTCCTACGACTATATTTTTTGACTAATGGGTCTGAAGTGTTGGCTTTATTACTTCTCCAGCTCAAAGAGCCGGAGATACAAGCTGTACCCTAGTTTACTCTCTATATTTAATCGAAAAATCTAAATTCATACTATAAAAAAATTACACTCTTTTTTTTTCCGTAAACTATTCAGCTTGAATTAATGAATCCCAAGATAAGAAATGTAATGATCTTGCATAATAAAATCCATCTTGCTGCTCATCTTGATATTCATTTTCATAGTTATCTACATTAAGTACACCTTTATGATAACCTGATGTTGGACCTCTAAATGTTACTTGTGGCATAACTACAATATCATCAACTTGAGTTGGACCTTTGGCTAATGTAAATAATTTGTAACTAAAAATTTGGTTTGTTTCAGGCCCAAAAATTTGTTTTGGAATTAAATCTTTTTCAGTTCTCGCAACTCTATGAACAATTGGATTATTTAATTGATTAAAATATTCAAATAATGTATCTGTAAAGATGGATTCACCTATAAATTGAATTAATGGTTCGTCATTTGAATCAACATTTTTAAATGCTTCATTCCAATCAATACTTAAAATTTCCTTTTGTGAGTTAAAGATAGTATAAACTATTCTTGAGATTAATTTAGTAAAAAATGGATGATGAGATTTAGATTGAAAAATTTTTGTGCTAAATGTAAGTCTTCTATTATATAAAATATCCCAATTAACATCATTATAATCAACATCAATACCAACCATAACCTTGGCAGGTTTAAGAGTAGATTTATGCCAAAGTCTTAAAGGTCTTGCATCTAATGTATCAATATCTGCATAAACACCACCACTAGTGAAAATAATTAAATATTTCAAAAACTCAAATTTTAATCGAATATCAGGTAAAAGATTATATGCATCAATAATTTCAGGCATGTCATATGAAAAATGATCATAAATTTGTTGTTCTGCTTCTTCAAATGTAATTAAATTATGATTATAGTCTGAATTTCCAACTCTCCATCTTTCCATATGTTTAAAACATTTTTCAGGGAATTTGGGATTATCTGCTCTATACTTCCATAATTGCCAAATATTATTCTCAACTTCTGAATTTGAATCATATGGGAAATAAAAATGTAATCTGCTTTCAATAGATTTTAAAGACCTCGTGTTTAATTTAGGTGGTGATTCTCTATTATACATTGGATCGGTTGCATTATGTGAAGATGCAGCATAATATAAAGGATGATTATTAAGGGCATCCAATTGGGCAGAAATAGATGGTGATGATAGAAATAAAGTACAGAAAATAAATGCACTTACAGTTGTCAAAATCAATATTTTAAAAGTTTTCAGTTGAATAACAACTCTACCAATTGTGGATTTGACGGCGCCGACCATACCCGTGCCGGATGCCCCTGAGCCCGTGCGTGATCCCAATCTTCTGTACATTGAAATTATAGTGTGCGTATGAGCGTATACGAGCGGTGGTAAAAGTGTACACAAGTAAAACGGCCCCTGTTATGACCAAATCCAGGACCATGCCAGACGAAAACAAAGTAAACACCAGGTCAAAACTAAAGAAAATCACCCCCACCTAAACTCGAGACGACCTCAGCGTGCGCGCTCTTGTTTCGTGCTATTGTATTTCATTCTGTTTCTACTTTTCTGTTTCTGTTCTGTTGCTATTTTTCTATTTCTGTTACATCGTCCTGTCGGGCGTCTACTACTGAGAATGATGAACGGTTGCTGCTGCTTCCTGGTAAGTCTCGTATAACTTACGGAGCTCCTGGACGCTAAGCTCTTCAAATGGTTTGAGTACCGGTTTTAATAGATTCTGCAAAGTCTGTAACTGGCCAGAGTTAGCAGTATTGGCACTATGGTGTACCGATAACGAATTATCACGGCTTCTGTTTCTCACGTTATCAAACGCATTTTCTAATGAGCTGAAAATAGAGTTTCTGTATTCTTTTGATGGTGATCCCACTGCGGTTGCTGTAGATGTAGACATAGATGCAGAAGGTTCAGCAACACTTGGAGTATTGTTTGGTGACCCAAATAATGATGTATTCATGAAACTAGTTGCACGACTTCTCATGTTCATTCCATTAACACGATTGTTCGCCTTATTTGGTGTTGTAGCAATGTATCCTAAACTCACACTTCTTTCGAGATTATTTGCTTGATTTGGTTGATGTTCGTTTAAATTGTTTAATGATGTAGTTGATGATAATTCACCCACAGGACGAAAATTTTTCATCACTCCACCCATACTCATTGTAAACTTACTAATTAAACCTTCTTGTGAATCAGTTTCAGAAATTGTGGAAATTGGTTTGATCGTTGTATCTGGAAACTGTTCTTTCTCTTCAGGTTTTATTGCTTCATCAAATGCATCATTTTCTTCAAGTTGTTGTAATAATGAATTTGTAAATGTTTTATCACCATTTAATGTTTCGTCAAAAGTATCTTCGGGATTATGAGATATATCATCTGTTGATGCACTAATCCAAGATACTTTGCCCATAATATTTTTCAAACTTAAATCGATTGAGTGACTGATAGTTTTTATGCCTTGATCTGGTAAACTTACTTTCGAATAATCAATCCATGAATTTAAAGGATTTGAAAAAATAGATTGATTTAATGTATTTGATTCCGAGTTTAAATTGATGGTTAATGGATTAGATATTTTAAACTCAGTTACTTTTTCATCAACAAGTTCTAATTTTAATGGAATAGTCAATAATCTAATTAATTCATCACGACTTTTCAAACTACCAGGTAATAAATTTATATCCAATGATGGAATTGACATGTTTAAATTATCTAATGTGACACCTGATAAATATGAAATTGCAGCCTCAAAATTCGCACAAACGTATAATAATTTTCCCTTTTCAATTTGTAATTTTTCAATTGAATTATCAAAAATAAATTCATTACAAAATCTTTTCATTAAATTCAATTGTCTGATTAAAAAATATGCTCTTAATTCCCTTAATTTGATTACTGTAAATATTAAAATTGGTAAATAAATATCAGTGTTTAATACCTTACCGTACTTCGAACTTTCTGTAATTTCACCAATTATTTGTCCTAATTTTTTATGAATTCTAATTAAATACTTTATTTTCAAGGTTGGTGATCTTTCAGCAGTCAACAATTCAAATTCAGGTAAAATTCTATCATCTAATAGTTTGATGAATTTCGGTTCTAGATCTTCTGCTAAATCTATATCTAAATGTCTAAAATGAAAATCTAAAGAACTTAGACATCCTAGTTTATCACTAAATTCATCATTGAAATCTTTTTCATATTCATCAATTTCAATATTTTTCAAAGGAAAAATAATCTGACTGTAAAACTTATCACATAATAATCTTTCAAATATCAAATTATATTTATAACATTGATATTCAGAATCATATTTTAATTCATGAAGTTCAAATTTTCCCTCTTTTTGGACATATTCCCTGCATGCAATTTGGAATTTTTGATAAAATGACTGGAATAATTCAGCAATTTCAAAACTTGCCAAAGATCTTTCAAATTTAGGTTCTTTCAATTCTTTTAAACATTGTTCATAAACTTTGACTAATGGAATAGGTAAGTCTGCTTCTGAAGGGACTTCAAAACTTTCAATAAATGATGAATTGTCACTATGCAAAGTAGTATTATTATCATAAGTTCTGCTTGACTCGATATGTTTATCTAAATCGGCAAAACTGTCATGAAATTCAATTGCAGATGACTTTAGATCTCTACTATCATTACAATTACTATTTTCTGTCTTTTTTTTACTCACTATATGTTTAGCTTCTTGTGAATCTAACGTTGCTGGTTGACTTTCGCTATCTGAGCCTATCGTTGTGGAAATAGAATTAGAATCATAGGAATTAGTAATAGCAGTTTCCGCCTTCCAATCGGACTTGACGGGAGGTGTGTGAAACATAGCAGATGTATTGTTTTAATTGTGTGGCCTAGTTCTGCTTTTTGATTGTAATGCAAGATTCTAGCATTGCCACCGTGTCAAGTCAAGTTTTTAAACGTTAATTGATTGACACAAGAAATGCCTTCCCTGTCTGGCTCATCGCTAAACACGAGAGCGATGTAGATTTTTTTCAAAAAAAATGATTAGTTCCGGCTATAAACAGTAATAAAAATTTACAGAAGTTTCGGTATAGATTTATAAGATGATGATTTCCTTCTTTAAATATGCGATTATGACATCGACACATTCTTCGACGGATTGTTCGTGGGTGTTCAGGTGAATTTCTGGCTTTTCCGGAGCTTCGTATGGATCATCAATACCAGTGAAGTTCTTAATGAGACCCTCTCTAGCCTTTTTGTACAAACCTTTTGGATCTCTTTGTTCAGCCACCTCTAAAGGAACGTCGACGTATACTTCAATGAATGGTAAGTTTGAGTCTTGATGTAAAGCTCTTGCGGCATCTCTGTCTTTCTTGTATGGAGAAATGAAAGAAGTTAAGGAGAGAACACATGAATCAGCGAAAAGTTTTGCAACTTCAGAGATTCTTCTAATATTTTCATTTCTGTCATGTTCAGTGAAGCCTAGGTCTTTGTTTAGACCGAATCTGACGTTATCACCGTCAAGTCTGTAACTTTGAACCTTTTGTTCAAGTAATTTTCTTTCTAGAGCACTTGCGACGGTACTCTTGCCGGATGCACTCAAACCTGTGAACCAAAGAGTTGCACCGGATTGGCCAACAAGTTTACTACGTTCTTCGTGAGTTAAATTGTGGTGCCAGGTAATATTAGTAGCCATTTTGTATTATATGTGTGTATGTGGGTGGGTGTGTGTGGGGGAGAAGGTTTACTGCGAGAGATATTCTAACTTACATTCATAACTAAAGCTGGTCCTGTTGCACGTAAAGAAAGAAAGTGAACAGATCAAAAACACTCAAAAGTACATTGAACACGTTCTGCTCTCCGTGTCAAGATCATCCAGCACCACCGAACCCCGGCCCCACCCCCAACAGACAATCTCTTCACTTGTTTCCATAAGAGTCTGTGAAATGCTAAGCAGGGAGGTTGCCCAATACGGCAATTGCAATGCAAGTCTCACCGACGCCACAGTTTTTGGCACGTGACCAGCGTCAAAGAAATCACGTGACCGGGTCACGTGATATGTCGGGCATAAGCGTTGTTATTTTTTTTGCCTTTTCGCCGTTTTTTTATTTTTGACCCTGTTTTTCGCAGTTTTGGTATTTGCGCCCCAACTCCCGATAAGTCCCTGAAAAAGTCTCAATATTTATCATAATCTCGTGGATTCATCTATTCCTAAAAATGTATTTCTGGACAACCGATTCTTCTTGTGTCAATAAATTACAGGGATTGACATGGCATTGCCTTTAAGCTTTGTCCAAGATCTCATGGCCAGACTCTTAACAATGCATTTGGACCTTTTTTTATTGACAGTCTCAGAACTTTCTTTATTTCCTGTGAATGCCAACCCCTCTGGATCGTTACCTTTTTCCAGTTTAGTACTAACAATTTGCCAGCAGACCGTTAATTTTCTCCATATTTATTATTATGCCCGCTCAAATTTATTGGCATTGGGTAATATTCGTTAATGCTCCGTACTTCACTTTCTCTCTCTTTTTGATTTGTCCTTCTTCAGAAAATAGCTCAACCACCAACCATTGCACGTTAACAACCAATTTTTTTTTCTGAGTAATAAATATCGTTCCTTTTAACATTAACATACCATTTTCAGCCAGAACAGATTTTTTAGATAAAATGCTTACCAATTTCCCCATATTTTTAATTGCTGCTTTGATTTTTTTTGCTACCCTTTTTTTGCAGTCTCAGCTCTTCCAACTTTTTTCCTCAATCACGCACTGACAACTAACAAACAAAGATGGTTGGGTTTTCTAAACTTTCTTTACTGCTATCTTTGATTAACCTTACTTCTGCTGAGTTTCTTAAAACTTCTCTGGGAGAAGGTAAAACTGGTAGTCCTGAATTCTGGACTTGTGAAGACGCCGTTGGATCATTCAATTATGACTATATTTCTCCGGGTATTGGTAAATATTATAAATATTACGACCTTCCTTGTGGTTATGAGCCAGCTATTGGTGCAATGATGATTTGTACTGTTGAACTATCTAACGATCATAGTGAAGCAGCTTTAAGGAGATTTGCTACATTTGCCTCAAAAACTTGTTCTGATTACAGTTCTTATCAATACTCACCTGAATATTATATCAATGCTTACAAAAATGCAACTGAAAATTATATTGATTATATGGATATTGAAAATTTAACTGCCCCTCTATACATGGCAACTTGTCCAAACTTGACTGCAGCTTTACCTGATTATGAATACTATAACGGTTACTATTTTAATATTGATGCAGGTACATGGTTCAGTGTTGGTATTTGTGGTTACTTCTTGCTTTTACTTGTTATTGGTACAATTCATAATTTCTTTAGAGAGACTACTGTTTCAAAATCAATTAATAAATCTTACTTTTCAAAATTATGCCAAAAGTATATTATATTTCCAACTTTATTTCCAAATGGTAAATTTACTGAAGCTTATTCTTATAAATTCCTTTCAATCTTAATTCCAAACAGAATCCAATTTATTTCTGACTTGTTTCTTTTTGCATTTCAAGTTGCTTTCTACTGTGTCCCTTACAGATACCAAGACTCTTACTCTCATACTAGATTTGTTGCAGATCGTACAGGTATTATGGCTTTTGGTAAAATTCCTTTACTTATTTTATTTGCAGGTAGAAACAACTTTTTACTTTGGCTTACTGGTTGGTCTTACACTACCTTTTTGCATTTCCACAAAATGTTAGCTTATTGGATGTTCCTTGATGCAATGATCCACTCTGTTGCTTATACCATTAGTGTTTTAGGTTATTACGTTCTAGATTTAAAGGCAAGGTACTTTGCTTGTGGTGTGGCTGCTACAACCATTTGCGGTTTCCTACTATTACAAAGTTTATATCCTTTCAGACAAATTTCTTATGAAGTTTTCTTAGTTGTACATATTGTTTGTGCTCTTGGTTTCGTCATTATGTGTTGGTACCATTGTAATATTTTAGGTTGGTTAGAATGGTTAGTTGCTGCATACTGTGTATGGTTCGTTGATAGACTGGTTCGTGTCATCCGTATGTCTTTCTTTGGTTTTAAAACTGCTAATGTCTCTATTGTCGGTGATGACTTACTTAAAATTGAAGTTGAAAAACCAAAATGGATTAATCATTTACCAGGTCATTATTATTATGTTTATTTTGCAGGTTGGACTTGCTGGCAAAACCATCCTTTCACAACTGTGCTTGAAGGCAATAACTTATGTACGTATGTTAGAGTTAAAAAGGGTATGACTCAAAGAGTTTGGAATACATTAGTGAAAAACAACGGTAAGATGGAATGGAAGGTTTGTTATGAAGGTCCTTACGGTGGTGATAGTCCAAATAAACTTAAGAAATATGATGACGCTCTATTAATTGCAGGTGGTTCTGGTGTTCCAGGTATTCTTGATAATGCAACTAGAGTTTCTGGTGGTAAGATGATCTGGGTTGCGCAAACATTATCTTCTGTTAAAGCTTACAAACCACTTCTTGCACATATTAATACTGAGCTAGAACTTTACATTACTAGAGAACAAGGTGTTGAAAAAGAAATTATGTTACAATCATTATTTGTTGAATCTGATTCAGAAAACGATATTTCAAGTAAAGATTCTAAATCATTGAGTGAAAATAAAGAAATTACTCTAAATGATCATAAAGTTCTGATTAGATACAGTAGACCAAATGTTTCACAAGTCATCAATGATTACATTACTAATTCAAGCAGTAATAATGTTGGTATTGTTGCCTGTGGTCCTCCACAATTAATGGATAACCTCAGACATATCATTAGTGAAAACGTTGACAAATGGGATAAGAGTATTGACTTTTTCGACGAATTCCAAATTTGGTAATTTTTTTTCTGTTTTTATTTACTTTTATTTTTTCTTTCTTCATTTATTTTTAATAGCACACTACTTATTTTTTAATATTAATTTTTTAATTTATCTTATTTCTTATTACTTACAGTTTGAAAATGAAAATCCAACACTTAACCCTTCCATGAGCGAGCTGGTGCGCAAATTAAGTCCGGCGGTATCAAAATAGAAGCGAGAATTCCCGATTCCCTTAAGCGGGTATCCGAACACTTTCCTTTTATGGGAGTGTCGGAGACCGAAATATGTTGGCCTTCTCTGAAGCTGCGCTAGGTTGTAGCCTATTTCCGTCAGTTACAACATCGCAATAGTAAAATTCACTATCATTAGACAGTATAAAATTTCAACACCTAATATCCTTTTTAAACGCTCATTTTATGCTTCAATTTCAACGATATGATTCTTAGATTATGGAAGTAAAGGGTACGATTTGTGATTCTATTTGTGGAATCCATATTTACAAGATACTTTGATACTATATAATCAGAATTACAACATATTTAGAAAGTCATTAAAAAAAGCTCGCTTATTTCTCACCATTCCCTTAGGTAAACGGTGACTCTGCATATAGTCGGGTTAAAAAGTCGGTCATAGCGGAACATGTTGCGAATACATTGATCTTCACAACATGTATATGCCGGATAGTTCCCTATGCGCATATATGCACAGCCTCATCACTGTAACTGATCTCAAACTTATGAAAAGAACGCTACGATTTGTGCATAATGATAATAACGAAAAAATTTTGAAAGGAGGAATACATTTTGTTCAGTATTAAATTAAATGTACATGATCAATAGATAAATAGATATATATATTTGTAATGTGAACAAAAAGAAGTATACATTCGATTGTTTTCAAACAGCCATTTACTTACATGATGAACTTGATATTACTGCTAGTGTCTTAAAGTTTACTTCTCTCTAATGTCATAAAATATCTGAGTTTACAATAAGCTTGAAAGAAACGATATTAAATATTGAGCAATTATCACACATCGAATTTCAAAAATAATCATAAGGTATTTGAGAAAATTGATTTGTTACTAAAAAGTTTAAAGTTAGTTGGAAAGCAAAATAAAAGCCAGTGCAGTTATCAGGTGATTTCACACCCCTGAATCGATTTTACCGCTTAATAGACATTTTTTAAAGGCGACAGAGCTTATTTAAAACATCAAAATAATGATCATCAAGGATAAATTGAAAGAGTTGCAGCCGCTACTTCGAATGAATGTCTGAATATTGCTGGTATCCAAAATCAGTATTCCACTTCTTTGATTCTATTTGAAAAGAATTTTGTTAAGAATTCCTATTTATGTATATGTGGGATTTATAGTAAAAGTTTATCAAAAAGTGCTTGCTAAAAACGATAAAGTTTTGCATCAACTATTAAAAAATGTACACTCTACTTCAAAGTGCTCGTATAAAGTTCGGTTTGGCAGGCTAAGATCTAAATTGGCGTTCCAGTATGTTGCATTCTGCTCAAAATATTGGATGTATAATTTTACTTTACTTACTTTTTTGTATTTTTTTAATGCTGTTTTTCATTTTATCTATTTAGATGATATTTCAAAAGAAAAAAAATGTGTAAAGATAAACTAAGACGGCCGAATGACTCGAACCTATGCTTAAAAATCTATAGTCCACCTTCGCGCACTAAGTTAATTGCATGCAAAGCCTAATTTTTCAATCTAAAAATACCCGACCATGCAACAGCCAACTAAAAAATTGAAAATGCTCCACGTTTAAGCCCAAAAAGCATTTATAGTTTACTTGAATTTCTTCTATGTTAAAGTCCACAACTGCAGTAGTTTATAAAAATAAAAATAAGAATTTTTGAAAATTTTGTAAAAAAGTAGTTGCTTGGAATTTAGGAAAAAAATTTATAACTCAAATTATTCTTCCAACTGAAAAAAGATTTACGTAAGCGCCGATCGACGTATTTCCTAATGAGGAAATAGTAAAAAAATTACAGAAATTATTAGTACTGTAAATCAAAGGAAAATATTTTTCACTATCAGTTTCTTGTTTTTATTTCCTTTATTTTAAATATTATCTTGGGATATCAATAACAATGGCAAAAAAACAAACAAGTAAGAAAGAACCAAAGGAGTTTAAATTTACTAGAAAACCAATTTTCAATATTCATCATCAAGCAGATCCACTATTTGCTGCAAAATGTCATCCAACTGAACCAATTTTCATTACAGGTACAGCAACGGGACATGTACAAGCATACAGATATGATATTGATAAGTTAATGGAAATTTACGAAGACCAAGATAAGTTTCCATATGATGTTAGTTGTGTAAAATATAATGATTTTGATGATGATTCAATTATTTCCCAATGGCATACAAAAAGACATAAGACTTCATGTCGTGATTTATGCTTTGATTTACCATCCGGAGGTGACAAAGTTCATTCTATTGGATCTGAAGGTGTGATTAAGACTGCTGATGTTAAAACTGGTCAAGTTGTTAATAAATTTATTAGTGATAAAGATAACACCTTTGAAAACAATACATTTGAAATTGGTACATATACAAAATGTGTTAGTGTACCAGGTAAGAATTTTTTATTAGTTGGTGATGAAAATGGTAATTTAATGTGTCATGATACTAGGAGTAAACATTTAAATTTATGTTATAAACCATTTAAAAAATTACATTTAGGTGAAGGAATTAATTCGATTAATTATTGCTGGCCCAAAAGCGATTATAAAATTATTACGACTGGTAGTACAAATGTTTGTGAATTAGATTTAAGAAAACCGGGAGAACCATTACACAAAAGTGAAGAACAAGATGATGAAGTTTTGTGTGCCACATGGCTTGATCAAGAAAAGCAAGAGATTATGATTTGTGGTATGGGAGATGTCGTTACTACGTGGAAACCAGCTATGAATCAATGGGAAGATCAAATCAGCAGAATTAGAGTTGTCAAGGGTGAAACTGTTGAAAGTTTAATAAGTGCAATGGATGCTGATTCAAGATTTATGTATGGCGGATGTTCAAATGGTCATATTGCTAAAATTGATATTGTTGGTGGTAAAGTAGTCGAAAGATTTTTACAACACGATCCGGAAGAAGATGATAAAATTGATGAAGTTTTAGGTTTAGATTTAGATTGTAACTATAGATTAGTTAGTTTTGGTACGGATGGGTTCAAAATCTGGGAAGATGAGTCCAAAGAAAATAGCGATGATGAAGATGATGAAGATGATGAAAACGAAGAATATGATGGTAGTGATGATGGTATGAATACAGATGATTACGGAAGTGACAATTCTGACGAAGAAAAGAAGGAAAAAGAAGAAGATGAGGAGGAACAAGGAGAAGAAGATAGAGATGAAGAAGAAAAGAGTGCCAAAACTCAGGCTAAAAGATCATTATCTGAATCACTAAAACGTAGAATGGGGAGTTCTATTGACAGCGACAACAAAAAGGTTAGAATTGAACGGAAAGAAACTCTCAAGAAAAACCCCGACTCTGATATCGACGTTGGAGTTGACGTTCCAGACAGTGACGACGAAACCGAGTTTGACACGCAAAGAGGCCAAGTCGTAGAGCTCCACACGGTAAGAGACCAGATCCTGGCTCGTATTGACGACCCGGACCTGGCCATTGGCTCGGCGTCGGTGAAGGACCGCAAAAAACAGAAGAAACTGAAGCAGAAAGAGAAGAAAGGGGCCCAACACCAGGAACACGGTATCCGCAAGTTCGATGGGTTGTAAATGTATTTTTATAATGAAAAGTATAGAGCAAATTAAGCAGTAGTGTTCGCACTGCGTGAAAGGTGGTCTGGACGGTGAAGAGTGGGAGGTATTGCCTTATGGCTTTCTGTCTTTGAGCAACGGGGTTACACGACAACGGGTTAGGACACAATACATAGACACACAACACATTAAGATGCTGCCTGCCACCACTGATCAGCCGGATGTGTCTGCCACTAACGTATCTTCAAATGTTCCTGCCATTTCAGGCGTATCAGCAAACGCCAAAGACATCAAGGAGAAAGAATCCGATACTAGCCAGGCAAAGGACTCTAAACAAAGTAAACTGTCAAAACAAATATTGCCTTTTGAAACAGAAGCTCTCAGGCTTAAACAAAAATGTAAAGATTTAAAACAAAAAATTGCAGATATAGAAGCACAAAATCAAGTTAGAGCAATTGGTGTATCTAGGGCAAAGGATTCAATTTCTAGACTAAGATTTGAATATTCATTATTATTAGAAGTTTTGGAGAAAAAAAGCGGAAGTTTAGCAATACCTCATTTGAACAATTTTACAGCTGACGATATAGACGCTGAATCAATTGAATCTTTATCGCTAGAAGATTTAACTAATTTATTATCAACTACTCCATTAGCATTAGCAAATATCAAACGATTATTACCAAATGCTTTAGGTGACCTCATATCCGAAAGACAACAACAATATATAAACGAATCAGCATCTTTGAATGATCCAAATTATTCCACAAATGGTAAGACCCGTAGGAAAAGGGGTACCTTGAATGGTTCCGCTACTTCAGCAAGAAAAAGGGTCAGAGATCCAAGAGAACCAAAAAGACCAACTAATGCATACCTATTTTTCTGCGATTCCGAAAGAGAACGTGTGAAAGCAGAATGGGCTCTAAATCATCCTGATGAACATATTGATTTATCAAAAGCAATGACTGAAGTTTGGAGAAAAATGACAGATGAAGAGAAAAGGCCTTATTTTGAAATGTATGAAAAGGATAAAGAAAGGTACCAAAAGGCCGTTGAAGAATTTGCAAATATCAAAGAACAAGAACGTCTAGCTGCTTCTCAAAGTGCAGTCCAATCAACTCAACCGAGTGCAAGTGCTTCCGTTGAACCGGAACTCGAAAATCCTGCAAATGGCATTTTTGATGTTAGAACCCCAGAAACGGGGGATCTTTCTCAAATGGATGACAACGAAGACGAAAATGACAATCATAATATGCCCAAATCAATTTTTGATGGTATCACGAATGTTCTAAAAGGTAGAGAAGAAGGTATAAATGTTGACGATGTAAATGTAAATGTAAATGTAGATGGAGATGGAGAAGAAGAAGAAGAAGAAGATGATGATGAGGATGAAGATGACGAAGATGGTGGTGAAGATCGTGAAAATAGTAGAATGTCAATAGTTCAAGAAGAAAATAGTCGTATCCATGATCATGATATACCCAATAGTGAAGATCCAAATACGGAACTCAACTCAGAAATTCATGATGATGAAGACGACGATGGAGAAGATGAAGATGACGAAGAAGATGAAGAAGAAGATGAAGAAGTACAGAATAATGATATGACTGATGGTTTTCCAGAAGATGATGGAGAAGAAGAATATCCTTTTGAAGCACATCAATTAAACTCAGAACCTGATTCTTCAATTAATGAAGGAAGTGAATTGTAACCATTAGTGGTTCAGTGAATAACACAAAAATAAAATTACATGTATAGTACTATAATAGAGATGTTCTCTTTATTATTTTAAAATTAATAAAATTTGAATTACTGTATTTTCTATAGAAAAAAAATAGTTATTTACAACATTTAATTATTTATACAGGAAGAATTTTCAAATTCTTCTTCTCTTTGGTTTATAATAACCATTTTCATCCTTACTAGCCCTACGTTTTTCTCTGCCCTTGAAATGTTTCTTTAACTTTTTTCTAGCTGCAACTTCTGGATTATTTAATGATAACTGTGCTCTTTTAGTTTTTCTTTCATATCTTCTTTGTTGAATGATTTTCATTGCTGTAGAAAGAAGAATATTGTAATCAGAAATACCAATCCTCTTGGATAGTTTACTTAAACAAGCAGTAGCTAATGTTGGCAATGCTTTTTCTTCATCTTCGTCTTCCGCAATCTCATACTCAGAAATATGAAGTAATGGAATCATTAAGGATTCAGAAAGTGCTTCCTGTAATTTTTCAACACTTAAAAATGTAGTTAAAAATTCGCAATATGAAATAATGGCCCGCTTGGTAACAACCATTTCATAAAAATCCCTCGAATCATTCTTTAAAATTGCTGCACATTTATTTAATGCCCAAGCAAATGCGTTCTTAAATTGTTTATGACTCTTTTTATCATCATTTTCATTTTCATCATGCTTTTTGAAGGTAATAAATTTGGTGTCTTCTTTATCCCATTTTTTGGAAACATACACTAAATTAGCAGTACTTTGTAATGCCAATTTTTCTGAAATATTTGGTGCACCCAGTTGACGGAACGTTCTATATGCTATAGTTTGGATAATTGCATCATCAACATCAAATTTAACAACATCGCCTTCGTTTTCAACAACAGCTTTCAATAATTTGAAAACCAATCGTGATGATAATAACCTAATCCATGAATGTGGGTATAACATTGAACTTATAACATCACTCCAAATATCTTCATATTTGTGTTCAAAAACATTGGTCTTAGATGATAAAACTTCAAAAACACTTAAACAAGAATAGACCATTTGCCATTCAGCTTCAATATTAGAGTTATCATCATCATCATTATCATCATCATCATTATCATCATCATCATTATCGTCATCATCATCACTTCTTTTAGCTAACCTTAATGTTTTTTTAATACGATCATAAACCAAAACATCTAAGGCTTTACTAACACCAAAGCCAATAGAACTAATGTAAATTTTATAAACATTCAAACCACATCTTATCAATAATGTTTTCTTATTTTGACTTAACCATGCACTAGTATATTTTTCAACAAATTCCATATCCATGCCATTATCATGTAATCTTTTAAACATTAAGCCTAAAATTTCGGTTGCACTTTCTCTACAGCTTGGACTATCATCAGTAACTGAAATATTCGCTAAGGAAATAAAGAAGGATGTAGTCAATCTAGTTAATAGTTCCCTTGATGATTTTTTCACAATTGTTAACATTAATTCCATAACTGATAATCTACCAGCTTGTGCAGGATATTTCAAATTGTTAATAATTAATTTAAATTGTTTTTCTAATCTACCTCTACTCTGATCATACTCCATTAAGAAGGTATAAAACACACTCCGTGCAACTTGTCTAATTTCAGCAGTTGTACTTGTAACCATCAATTTTGAAACAACATCCATACAATCATAAACTTCTGGGATCATAACACGTTTATATGTAATGCTCTTTAAGAAACCAAATGCTGTACCTTGTCTTTCTGGAGAATCTAAGTCCGGCTCGACCTTCTTTAAAATATAACTGATAGCAGAATCTTTTAATTCTAATTCATCCTTGAAACGAATAACATTACTTAAAAATTTCAAACAATTTTGAGAAATATCATTATTAGTGCTTGGCATATCTTGTAAAACTTTTAAAACATCATTTGCAGCATCTGTAAATTTGCAATCAATTTCCGGTTCAAAATCTAATCTTACTAACATAGTTAACACTTTTAATGAAGAAATTACAACACCTTCATTTTCGGATGAAAGACTTGATTGTAATTGAGGAACAAATGGTGCTAGATAACTTGACTTGAATAAATTATCATGTTTGGAAATAGCAGTCTTTAATAAATCAAATGCAAATTGCTGTAATGTTGTAACATATAGAGAATATTCAACTTGAGTCTTTTGTGGTCTTGCATCCAACTGAACTAAAAATCTTTCAGTTTTTTCATCAATAACCTTAGTTCTTCTGTTCTTCTTTGATTCAATAATTTCTGTGGATTTATTGAAAATTTCATTACATAAAATTAAGATATCAGTGGAAGAACCTTCTTCATTCTTATTTAAACCATGTGAAAATCTTTTCATTAACTGTTCTAATCTAGATTGTGATTTGTATGATAATCTTTCATGAAGTAAGTAACCGACGGGGGTTAAAAGATGTGTAAAATCCTTCAAATAAATGTTAGCAGAAATAAGTTCACCAGTATCAAAACTCTTGTTATGCTTGATTTCCTTAGCCTTGTTACTATAACCACTTGCTTCCTTTTCTTCGGATGCTTCACCAAAAATATCATTCATAATTGATTGCATAATCATATCAACAGAATCACCCAAAGAGCCATGTTCTAAATATGGACTCATAATAGTAAGTAAATGATGAATAGTAAAACTTAAAATATGAACTTGTGGACCTCTAGTTAATGCACCCTTCAATTCCTTAATAATGAATTTCAAATAGTGTGGACCTAAGAAAATTGCAATTCTACCTAAATGTTTTCTAACAGAATCTCTTAAATTTTCAGATCTAGCTCTTAAAATTTGACAAATATTAGTTAACATACCAGCTAGTTCATTATCAATTTTATTTTGAGAGCAACACATGATAAAGGAAATTAATGCTTCTGAAATTGGAACTCTGACAACAACAGTTTCTTCACTTCTTACTGATAAAATCTTTTGCAACTTTGGGATAATTTCCAATGTGATAAATAAATCAATTTTTTCTATCTTTGGATAATCAGATGGTTTGGATCCAACTTCAATATCCCATTGTCTCATAGCCGTTGACATTGCAACAATTAACAAAATAGAATCTCTTAGTTTTTCAGTTTGTTCCTTTGCCTTAGCTGTATTCATTAGAGTGATATATCTGTTTAAAATAGCTTTATATTGATTCCATGAAATATGTTGAGTTAAATGTTTCACTAAAACAATAGTTTCATTAGCAACATTTCTGTATTTTTCCTCAGTCCAAAATGCATAGTGCTCAATAATTGGTAAAATATAATGAGCAATACTATTACTTGATAGGTTAGATGCAAATTTGATAATGCTTCTAAGAGCCTTTTGTCTTCTAAATGTTTGTAGATGGATAATATCTTCAAAAAAATCTGATTCTTCATCTTCTTCATCGTAATGTAATAAAACCTTCATATCTTCTAAATCATCATAGTATTTCATGTTTTTAACAATATGGTTTAAAACACGAACGTATTCAGCCCTAACCAACTCATTTTTCTTTTTTAAACCACCTCTAATAGTTGGAATAATCAATTCTTTGAACTGAGTAACGTATTCTTTGGCAGCTGATTCTGATTTTTCCCTGACACAATCAATATATCTGGTAAATGTATAACCAGCAGAAGATCTTAAAGATTGATCATTTTCATCATTAATGAAAAACATACATGTATAAATTATTGGAATCCATTCAATCGTTGATAATTTCATATATTCAGATTCATTCAAAAGACTGAAAGCCTGTAATCTTCTATCGTAATCAGGTTCTCTAAATTTCTTTGAGTCATAAGCATTTAGATCAATAACGAGTTGACAAACTTTTTCAAGCTCAGTAAATCTATTACTAACACCATAGAAAACAGTTGAAACAACATTTCTCATATCAGATTGTTGGAATGTACTATATAATTTGGAAATGTTGGAATAAACTGGTAAAATTTCATTGAATGAACATTCATAATCTTCAACAAGTAAAGAAATCATTCTTACAATATCAATTTTAACAGAAGTCTCAATTTGTGATGATGGTTTTTCTAAGGCTAATGTTAATGAATCAATTAAAACCTTTCTATTGCTATTATCAGTAACATAATCATTTGAAACAAATGATAATAAGACTTGCACAGCTAATGAATTGACTTCACTATTTGAACTATGTTCAAAAATCAGGACCAAAGAATCTAAACATTCAGAAATAACAATGGTTAAAAGCTCAACAAGATTATCATCCTTTGCTGGTAAATTGAGTAATGACAAAATAAATTGTAAAATCAAAATTAAAACAACATCTTTTGCATTTGGATTTGGTAAAATTGATAATAATGCTTTTACAGGCCTAAAATTATCCATGTATAAAAAGAATAATTTGCTTGGTTCACACCATAGTTTAGTCATAATTTTCATTAAGAAGGATGCACTACTTAAATTTTCAGCACCAAACTTTTCCATTTTTGATTCAACTAAATTCTTATAAATGATATTACCATATGGAGTCCAATCAAAATCTTCACCTAAATATTGAATTAATTGATATAACAATTTAAAACCTGATTTTCTACCATTACGTGCTGCCTTTTCAATCAAATTATCTTCAAAAAGATCAGTATTTTCAATAGAATATTCAACCGCTGATAATGAATAAATTAATGGTTCAACAAGAACCGACAAGCATTGACGATGATTTCTACCCAAAGTATCAGTAACTTCAAGATTCATATTAATAAAACCATTAATATGTTTTAATAGCTTTTTATTAACTTCATCCTTTTCAACTGTACCTGATTTCTCAAATGATGAATAATCGAATTTACAATATGTTAAATTCAAAAAGTCAGTAATATAAACATCACTTAAATTATTCAAAGATTTAATAGCTGCAACTTTTCTACCAACCTTAGTACTATTTGTTTTTAGAGTTTGAGCTCTACCAAATATAATTCTTAAAACTAAAGGCATTAAAGTTGGAATATCGTTAGTTTCAATTGAGCTTTTTTCTTTATCCTGTAAAAATAAAACAATTTCATCTCTAAATAAAGTATCATCTAATAAATTCCTTAAATGTTTAGAATACCTATTATAAACTGGATTTTTCAAATTTAATAAACAATCTAATGCTAGTTTCTGAATTTCTGTTTGTCTATCCATTAATAGAACAAGCAATAAGTTCTTAACTTTATCAATTGAATCAACAGACTTCAAGCTTTTGAAATGTGTTAATAATTCAATCAACCCATTTCTATCGGCCATTGTCCAGCCTTCTAATAATGAACCAGTTTGTGCATCACCAACATCTTCTGCATCTTCATTAACTATGAATGGAAGCAATCCTTTAAAATTAGATTCTGCAACTTGAGGAATCTTGTTTAATAATTTAATTACTTGATATCTAACAAAATCAGTTGGTACAACAGATTTTCTTTTTGATTCAGAAAATTCAATAATGGAATAATTAACATTCTCATATTTATGGAAAATCATTTCTTCAAAGTTACTTAACATAGAATTTAATCTAGAATCTTGTGGTAACCAATCAGAAACATCTGACTTATTATTAAATTGATCGAAATCATAATCTAAATAAGGTTTTTCAAGTAGTGATTTATAATTCATTGAAATAAATTCATAAGATAGTTGCCAAACTAAATCTGAGATTTGGTTTATTATTTGAACTGTGAATTCTTGAACTCCTTGCCATGATGGTGAAAATTTATTTGATAATTGACCAAATAAGAAATTAACAACAATGTTATTGGTTAACATTGATTGATTTGTGTAATCTTGTGCTAAATTTCTAAATCTTAAAGGAACATCTCTTGCATGTTGTAAAGTTAAAGGAATTTGTTCAATAGTACGGCATTTTAGAACGGCATCAGGAATTTCATCATCAGATTTATCGAAAATCGAAATAATTAAATTAAGTGCCTTTTTTCTTGATTCATGAGATACAGTTTTTAAGATTTTAGATAGTGATAAAATTGCATTTGATTTGTTTGATTTAATTAATTCAATTGATTCAATATTGAATGATGATTTAATTGATGAAATTAATTTTTCAAAATTTGAAATAAATGAAATGCTATCTATAAGAGTATCAAAATGATCAAAAGATAATCTTAGAATTTCTAGCAATTGAGTATCAGTTAATTGTTGTTTTGTCAAAGCACCGATAGTTGCACCATAAACATCCAAGATAAAAAAATCAGAAACCAATTCACTACTTTGTAATAATGATAAAAACCTAATTAAGAAAGAAGCATCGAATTGAATTGAACAATATTGTAAGATCAACAATCTCCAATAATTATTAATGAGAGCATTCTTATTTTTAATAGATTGAATATTTTTGAAAGATTCTAAAATAAAATTTTTAAAATCTGTTGGAATAATTATATTAAAACCTGAATTTGAATCAATTAGATTTTTATCATTCATTTTTTCCAAAAAAAAGGCAATTTCTTTATAATTATCCTGCCAATTTTGTGTTATAAATGAAGTAACGGAGCTCTTACTAAATTGTAAAGTTCTTTCCTTATTCATACCTGTAGCAGTATCAATAAATGGCAAGAAGGCAGAACCATCATCTAATTTAGACATTACTTTAATAATTATAATATGATATTTACTTAGTGAAACCATATCTGAATTTCTTATTATAATAGCACACCAAGAAACCATTGAATTTATAAAATCCAACTGAAAGTTCTTTACTTCTTCCTCTTCATCTTCATTAGTTTTTATAGATAATGAAGCATCATATAAAGTTTCAACAAATTTCAAAAGAGCAGTCCAATTAGTAACCCTTCTACCAGACTCGCCAAATGTTAAGGTTAATAAGATTTGAGAAATACATGTTAAATATTGATAATTTAAATTTTCATTCTTGACCAATTCTTTATTCAAAGTATCAATCAAGGTAGTGTATAGTAAAGCAGAATTTTCTTTTGTTTCAGTGTAATCTAATAAATCCATAATAGCATCTGATAAAATAGCAGTAAACTTTGGATTTTGTAGACAGACTTTAGTTAATGTTGGTAAAATAATACCTAGTTTAGAATGTAAAACACCAGATGCACTTTTCAAAGATTCCGAAAACATGATGGTTAAGGCAAGATGATAACTTGATGAGTCATCATCTAATAAAGCAGGCGAATTAAAAACATCATTAACAAAAGATTGTAAACATGATAATTTTGCTTTTCTAATTAAAAAAGAAATAGCTTCAGATGCGAATCTAGTAATGTAATCTTTATTATTAACAGTTAATAAAGGAAGTAAAGAGTTAAAAGTTGGAATTAAATCGGATGATAATACTTTTGAAAGATATTTGAAAATATAAGCTAATGTATTGAATATTAATTCTAATGATTGGGGATCTTTTTGATACAATGCGATTTCTTTAATGATTTCTAAAGAACGCAAGTAATAGTCCATAAAATCGGGTCCTAAGTCATGACAAAATTGAGATAGTAATTCTAATGTAGGTTGTAATGATAATGAATCATTATAAGATAAAGTTTTATCAAGAGCTTTAAAAATGGTATCTTTATGATATAATAATTGAGGTAAACTCATAGTGATTGGTTCAACAATGTCCACCAATTCTTGAAAATTTTTGGATAAGTTAACTTCTCTCCAATGTTCTAAAGTTGATAAAAAGTGGGAAATTTCAGCATCATGGAATGCTTTTCTTTTGATATCTTTTAAAGGATCAATTTTAATAGAGTCCACATGATCCCTGAAAGACTTGTAGGACCATTTTCTAGTAGATGCTGTCTTATTCACTTTTTTCGCCATTGGTAGGATATTGGAAAAGTTGGAGATAAAAAGCAAAGTGAAAAAAAAGATTATGTCAAATGAAAAAAGTTGAAAAAAAATATTGCATGAATATTTTTCATTTTCATGATGGTTCTCAATATGGGAGCTGCAAATTTTTTTACAGGGTAAACTGGGAATATCAAGAAAATGCGAAAATACGAGAGCGGGATTCAGTAACCGACTTGTCTATACGTCATTAGAAAGATCTGGGAGGAGAAAAAGGAATGGTTTATGAGAACTGTGTTTGGACGGTGTTGAAGACCACCTAGGGAAATATAAGAATATTTAGAAGATTATTAATTTTGTTATGCAGTCGAATCCTACCGAATCTACGGCATTACTTTCCGAAAATCCGTATCAGAGCCCGGGAGTCCTTGAACATGAATTACAGCAACAAAATCAAGAAAATAATCAACAACAATCTATGCAGGCACATAACGTTGTTTCAGCCGTTGCTAATATGAAGAAACCTGTTTCTAATGTATCAAAGGCTTTAGGACCCAATATGACACCACAACGTACATCACGTATTACTCAAAAACTTAAATTATTACCAGAATCATTAGATTATGAAAGGACAAATATTGAAGATGTTAAAAGCTCAAGCGACAAAGCATCTGCATTAAGGCAATATTCGTTGCAAAAAATTAAAGATAGAAATGCTAGAAAAGATGCTGAAAGATTAGGTAAGAAACATAGATCGATGTTACCTAGAGTAACAACATATTGTACTGCTGGCTCATATAAAATGAGAGATTTTATTAGATGGTTAAAAGATAAGAGAAGAATTCATTCAACTGCACCAAAATTATTTGATGAATGCATTTATACACCATTTATGTATAAAGATTGGAGACGAAATAGTACATCTAGTAATAAATCCAATGAATCAGATGGTAATAATAATAGTAATAATAATAGCAATAGTAATAATAAACAAAGCATTCAAATTGATGATGAAGGCGGAATTATTGATGTAGGTAAGAGAAATACAGATTTATTTATTTTTGAATATGGAGTTGTTGTAATGTGGGGATTTACTAAACGTGAAGAAAGATTGTTTTTATATGATTTAGCAAAATTTGAAAATGAGAAACTTGCAGATGAAGATGTTCAAAAAGAAGAATTCAATTATTATATTACACAAAGTTATCAACCTAGAATTTATAATGATTTTATTACATTAAGAGATGATTCTAATCATATGTTGAAATTAAGTATATCATATGCTATTTCTCAAAGTGTTAAAATTTCATTATTTGAAGAATTAGTTGATAATACTATTGAAGATACACAAGATATTCCACAGCAAATTTCACAAACAGGTAAAGTTAAAATGACAAGGGAAGAAATTATGAAAAGTATCGGAGAATTATTTATTTTACGAATAAATATTAATTTACATGGATCTATTTTAGATTCACCTGAATTAATGTGGTCAGAGCCTGAACTTGAACCTATTTATCAAGCAACTAGGGGTTATTTAGAAATTAATCAGCGTGTTGCATTATTAAATCAACGATTAGAAATTATTAGTGATTTATTACAGATGTTGAAAGAACAATTAGGTCATAATAATGATGAACAATTAGAATTGACTGTTATTTTATTAATTGGAGCCGAAGTTTTAGTATCATTGATTAATATAATTGTTGATTTGTATTCACAAAGAAAGAGTTGAAAAATAAGAAGATGATTAACTAATATACAAAATTTATAAAAACACGTAGAATTTTTTTTTTTTTAATAATTGAAATAATTATAATTCTTGAGACGCTTTTGCTTTTGCGGATTTTTTTGGTAATAAAGATTGATGAATATTTGGTAAGACACCACCTTGAGCTATTGTGACATGACCCAATAATTTATTTAATTCTTCATCATTTCTAATTGCTAATTGTAAATGTCTTGGAATAATTCTTGTTTTTTTGTTATCTCTTGCTGCATTACCTGCTAATTCTAAAATTTCAGCTGCTAAATATTCTAAAACAGCAGTTAAATAAACAGGTGCACCAGAACCAATTCTTTGAGCATAATTACCTTTTCTTAATAATCTGTGAACTCTACCGACAGGGAAAGTTAAACCTGCTTTTGCAGATCTTGAAGTTGAAACTTTTTCAGAAGATCCTGCTTTACCACCTTTACCACCTGACATTGTTGTTAATTAAGTTTGTGAATTGTAAAAGGAAATAAGACAAAAAAAAAAAGAATAAAAACGTCCACAACAAGGCAAAAGGCAGATATTACGATACTTTTAGGAGTATTTAACTCAAAACAAGAGCGGCAATAATTAAGGAGTTAGATAGTGTTGAGGGCAATTGTTAAAAACACGACTTTGTATGCCAAGCCGTGCACAATTAACAGATAGAAAGGCGGTCCTGTGTTTACGCGCGCAGAAGATAAACGTGAGACTGCACACAGTTCAACAGGCTGCGCCACGCCACCAGCGGTGCACGGGTTTGCTGCGCCACACACACTTACCCCTCTTACTTTGACCTGCACGACTGTTTAAATGTAAATATTATTATCTTGTTAGAGATTATGCTTATCTTCTTCTGCTGCAGTAAGTTTATCACTTGGAGTATAATTAAAGACATTTCTTCATCATGACCATTTAGTTTAGCGATGGTTTGACTTATGATGAGAGACGTTGGTGTGTTGTTGTTATACATGATCGTATTTGATTTGTGTTTTCAAAAACCTAGCTTCTTTTACCTCTAATTTGATTGGCAACACAAAATACATTTTATGATAATTTTTTTTTAGTAACTTTGAAATCCGCGTCCATATTTCTAAATAATGATGTATAAACAGGAACACAGTGTGCAATTATTCCAGAACTATATACAGATGCACAACCACGATGACTTGCATGTTTCTTCAAAGGGGTTGGCCGTTGCTGTTGTCCCAGACCCAGAGACTATCCGCCCACGCCCACGCCCAACGCCCAACGCCCAACGCCCAGCAGCAGAGCCAAGCAAACCACATTTCCCGATCGGGAGCCCTTTTGCTCTCGCACTTATCGAGATCTCAGATTTGCCACAGTGCGGGAGTGCGGGAAGAGAGATACGCCCGCTGGCATGTAATTGGCCTCTTTGCGGGTTTGCCTGCGTTAACTGCTTCAACAGCTTTACAGCCTACACTCTTCTCTTTGCGGGCTTCTGTTCTTGCTGTTTCTCTGCTTTTCTTCTTCTACTCTCTCCGACTAACCTCTCGTCGACCAACAGAATAAACACTGAAGTTCACATTCACATTCACACTCAAACAAGCCATGTACTCTCCTCCATCCTCTACCCCACAGCTCGATGCTTTCACTTTTAAAGATTCCAACCGCTCTCTTCCACAATCCGCTGTCTCCGATCCACACTCCACAGACAAAGGTGCCAGCTTCTATACTTCAAGTAACACATCTGCATCTTTAGCAAACTCAAATTCTAAAAAATCTCCTACAAATAATTTAGGCAACTTAAATACTAACCCTAACGCCGATAATTATTCTATTACATCTACAATTTCTCAATCAAGTTATACTTCTCGTGCAGATAATTCTCTTATTTTCGAAAGATTGGTTCAAGATCCTTTAACTGATGCACAACCAATCCCTCATTCTTTACCAAGACATATCACTTCCGAAACTTTTATTCCTGCTTCTTTAGATACAACTACTCATATGATAAAGAATAATGATTTTGATTTTACTGATGTTGAAGAACCTTCAGATTTTGGTTTTCATTCAAGACGTTCTTCCCTTGCTAATTTAGAAGCTGCTTTAGGCCCTCCTTCAAATTTCTCATCAAGAAGACCTTCATCTACAAATTTACAATCATTTAATTCTTTTAGATTAAACTCAACTTCGAACTTATCAAGATCAATTACAAACTCAAGTTTTTCTAATTTAACTCAACAATTTCAAAATGAATCTAAACAACAACAACAACACCCTCAGAATCAACCTTTACAACCTCAACCTCTTACTCATACTCAATCTTACAATTCAAATTTGCCTCCTTTGACTACGACACTTACTTCAAGTTCAATTAATTCACTTTCAAATCAAAGAAATTCAAGTATTTCTGCATCTCCAATGTTAAAAAACAAATCATTTTGTTCTTATGCTGATATAATTGCACAAGATGATCATGAATCTAAATTTTCAATTAGAAGACCTTCAATTTCAGTCTCTTTATCAAGTCAAAAATTAGCAAGAACTAACTCTTTTGGTTCTTGTAATTCTCCAAGATCTCCTTCAAACTGTACTAATAATTCAACATTTCCAAACAACCTTAGAAACAATTCAATTTCTGCAACCATTCCAAACAGTAATAGATTTAGAAATAATTCTCCTTCTATTAAAGATCAAATAGATTCAGATGATAATGATACAAATTTTTTAATGTCTAACAATACCCCTAAAAAAAGTCCTGGTTTTTCAGGAAGATCAATTAATGCTTATTCAATGAGAATTTCAAATAGTATTAATTCAACAAATGCTTCGACAAATATTGATGAATTATTAAAATCTAGTACTCAACAACCACAAAATCAAGCTTCAAAATCATCAAAAGAATCAAAAGATTTATCTCCTCAATTTTCTAGACCTTCAGATGATGAAAGTATTAAAAGTTTTAAAACATCAGATTTATTATCAGAATAAACTAACATTTTGAATTTATTGATTTGACTAAACATTTTTTTTATCCTACTCACATTCTGAGTATCCGCTTCACGTTATTTTATTATATTTTATTGCTATTTATTCTATTTTACGACTTTTTTTTGTTTCCACATGTTCTTGGTTTTAAAACAATCGCCATAATTACTTCATTTACTCATTCACTCATTCACTCATTTATTCATTCATTAACTAAACATCATCTTCGTATCAGCTCTATATTTTATAAACACTTTTTTATATTGCTTTTTTTATTTTTATTTTCTTTTACCACTTGAAATTATATTTATTTACATAAAATCTTATAAAAAAAACTACTCATTACTTAAATAATTTTTTCTATTACCAGTTCTAACAAATCTTCTTAACATCCATTCAACATCTGCATCTTTATCATCCATTGTACCTAATCTAATTTCAAACATTCTCATTTCAAATCTTGGACCAATCTCACTTAATTCAACTCCATCTTTTGTTTTAGCATAAACATGTTGTCTAACACTAATGAAATCATCTTTATTTATAAAACTTAAAACTCTTGGACTATCAATTTTAACACCAGGTGGAAATAAATGTTTAAGAATAGTTTTACATCTTTTACCTAAATTTGAATCAAAGTTTTCAAAAATTAAATGTGGATAAACTTCACTTTGATTCGTAACATTAAGTAAATCATGTCTTAATATAACATTATGTAATGTAAAGGTAACTGTTGGACCATGTGGTAAATGCGTTATTGTAATTGTTGTTGGTACACCTCTATGTTCATGTATAACTATTATATCAGTTATTCCTGATTTTTTACAAGTTTCTACTAATGTTGACATAATATAATTACCACGATTAAGTCTAACTGCATTTGGGAATAATAATTTAATTTCTTTTGTAAATTGTGATAATCTAGTTGATGGACTTCTTGATGTCGTAATTATAATTCTTGGTTCAATTAATCCTGAAAGTGCAGAATATTCATCATCTAACTCTTCATTGGAAGTTTGAATTGATTCATCATATAAGAAATCTTTTTGAAGTTGTTTATCATCAGCTATTTCTTTAGATAATGCTTTTCCAGTTGCTAATGATGCTGAAAGTTGTTGTCTTTTAGCAATAGTATTTTGTTCACGTAATTGTTGAGCTTTACGAAATAAATATTCACGACGTTCACGAGCTTGTTTTCTTAACATTTTGGATAATTAAATATTCAAATTTGCTTGATATGTGTCCCTAAAAAAGTTCTTGTTTGTGTAATGTATAAGATCATGAAATTTTTTTTAGGGAAATTGAAAAAAAAAAAAAAAAAAAAAGAAAAAAATAAAAAAATTAAAAAAAAAAAAAAAAAAAAAAAAAAAGAAGAAAATAAAAAAAAAAAAAAAATTAAAAAAAAAAAAAGAAAATAAAAAAATAAAAAAAATAAAAATTGAGAATTACATCATCCTTTATTATACTATCACTACTGATATTTCAATAAACAATGATTTTCCAACCATTTATATACACCACAGCTGCAAATAAAAACATTGCATATATTGTATTAGAATGCAATGTGGTTGAAAATTTTCTCCGGATTCAAATCACCGACATTTATAATTTTTCCAAACAATTTGTTTGCCGATCCAAAAAAGAATTAGCCGATTTAACATCCGAATTAAACCAATTAACTGATCAAGATATAAATACAACATCAGCGATTTTATCAAATATGAAAACATTGGGAGAAAAATTCAAACCTATTTTACAACCTGATTTAGAATTTAGTATTGATTTAAACTTGAATTCTATTACAATAACTAATGATTCTTTTAGATACATTTTTCCTATATTAGATATCCCCATTTTTGAACAATTAAAGTTGATCAAATCTTTATACAAAAATTTAGAAAATTATGCGTTATGCGAATCTGAATTAATATCGTTGTTATCTACAGAAATAACCAATAAGAATCAAATCATAAGTAAATTAATACACGCATATCATGATCGAATGAACTTTATAAAGCAACCTAACAAATCTGAACTATACAAGAGTAAATATATTCAACAATTGTTTGTAAATAAACATATTGTTAAACATATTAACACCACAGTAGAAGATACACTAAAAAACATGAACTTTGTAGGATCAAATACAGAATCATTGGTTAGTTTAAAAAATGAACCATTATGGGATAAATTTATCAAACCAATTAAATGTGAACCTGTAATCACTATTCCTGAATTTGAAAATACTAAAATTGATAACTCAAAACATCAAACTGGATCCAATCCTCAAATTAAACGGAAACTTCAGGGATTATTAAGACGTCAAAAAAAGCAGGCTAAATTTATCAATCAATCAGATTAATTTGATGATCCCAATGTTTTTCAATTTGACACAATGCATTTTTTTGCTCATTTTTCCGATTCTTATAAATTCCATCTAAAAATTGTGACCAAAATGCAACAAATTCTTTTAACGTAGTCTCATCTGTTGGAGGTTCAACATATTTTGTCATTTGTGATGGAACATTTAAAATTTTCATTGGATCAAAACCTGATCTCCGGTCAAAGAAATCTGCAAATGTGGAAAATCCAAGTCGAACAATACATTTGGCTGCATCTTGTAAATTATTAATTCTAGATTCATTATAATCAATCATATATGCATCATCTTCGTAAATTGATGTTACTGCAAAATTTATTGCTTCTAATACAAGTGTAGTTATTTGTGAATTGATTTCATTTGATATATCGGATAATGAAACCGGATTCGAATTCTCTGGTTCAGGTTGGATAGGCTGATCTTCAACCATCAGATCTTCAATCATTGGTTCTTCAGTCATTGGTTCTTCAATCATTGGTTCTTCAATCATTGATTCTTCATATTGATTAACTGGCTGATATGTTAAATTCATATTATTCATTTCATTAACTACATTTGAAGCAATTAATTCAGCAGTCATTCCTGGTCTATAGCTTATAGTCAGAACATTATTAACTAATGATTTTACACATAAATTTTTATCATCTGACATTAAAACAACTAAATTTCTGCCACCATTTTCAATATTTTGAAAATATAAACAACAATCAAGAATAGCATTATCTTTAGTTGCAGCTTTGTCTATTCTTTCATGTAATCTTTGACCTGTAACTGTTGGTAATGACTCATGAAAACGTGCATAGCACCAATCAATTGCCGTTCTTGCTAATTTTGAGATAGAATGTTTTGAATTCATTGAATTAATAGATTTATTTGCTTCTTTTAAACCATCTAATTCATGAATCACTTGTTTTGGAATAACAATTTGATATGCTCCTATGTATCTTTCATGTAATAATCTTTCTAAATTTTCCAAAATTCCCAAATGACTAAGTATGAAATTTGTGTCAACTACAAGGTATGAAGTATGTGTTGTCTGCTGTGAGTTATTTTGTTTTGTAGAAAAAGTTCCGGACATGTCTGTAGGTACAAAGACATTGTTATTTCGCATGTCTACGACATAGTTGGCTATATCTGCCAATTGTTGTTCATTTGCAATGTCCATTGGGAGAGGAGAATTAATAAAAAAAAGGAAGAAAAACCGTTGTCTTATAGAAATGGAGAAAATCTGAAACGCATTTTTTGCATTTTCCACCAGTATTGTGTAACTTTCTTGACAAAGTTCTATAAAAATGAGTATTTTACTGAAGTCATGAATGAATCAATAACCTAAATTAATTTACAAATTTATGCACAAACTATCAGTAGTTGTTTTCAACAGAATCTTTGACAACGATAGTACAGCCAGCCAGCACAAGACATAGTCACAGCTGACCACTGATAATTAGATTAGGGACATGCGCATTTTTAGCCGTATTAGGTAATACGTCGGCTTGGGTAAAAGTGCTATCTTGGCAGAATGTACAAATGATTTTATTAATGGTGTGAAGGAAGAGAAGGGAGAGGGGGGTTATAAAAGGATAAAAGTTTTATAGTTTAAGCCTTGGCTGCCTTAGCTTTAGTGAAGGTCATGAAGGAATCATCGTAGTGCTTTTCTAACGCCAAATCGTTTTGAAACTCAAGATAAAGTGTTTCTGAATCACCATTCATATATGATGTGTAAGCTGCTTCTGAGTCACCAATAATTTTCTTTTCTCTACCACCTGCAGCTGCTGCATCAGCCAAAAGTTGTACTTCACAACATCTTTCCATTAAAGTATATAAATAACCTGCTTCATCAACTGTTTGACCAGTAGTTAATAAACCATGATTTTGTAAAATCACACATTTGTTCTTTTCACCAACAGCTTTGGCAATTTCTTTACCTTCATTAGCTTCAATTGCAACACCTCCGAATTCAGTATATACACAATGATTGTTGAATAATGTACAAGCATCTTGATTAAGCATTTCTAATGGTTGTCCGAAGCATGAATATGCTTTACCGTATGGTGAATGTGTATGACAAGCAGCATTAACATCAGGTCTAGCCTTATGTAAAGCAGAATGAATAGCAAAACCTGCAGCATTGATAGGTGCATTGGTATTACCACCAACCAGTTTACCATCTTCATCAACTCTAACCATGTCAGATGCTTTTAATAAGGAAAAGTGAATACCAAGAGGATTAATCCAAAATGTAGTTGGTTCAACAGGATCCCTTACAGAGATATGTCCTGCACTTCCTTCAGTGTATCCCCTTCTACCAAAAACTCTGAACACACCTGCCATATGTTCTAAGACCCATTCTCTTTCATCGTATGGATTGTCAAACTTTGGAATTTGATGTGGATTAGGGTTACCCATAGAAATGTTATGTGCACCTTGAGTAGTGACGACATAACCCTTAGAAGATGCAGGCTTGACTTCTTCAGGAACAGCGGTGATAGTAGTGGTAGATGTGCTCATAATAGTTGTTGTTGGTTAACAAAACTCCTCTTTCCTCCTCTCTTCGACAGCATAAACCCCCCTCCATCACACTCTACATAACCGGATCTGGCCCTATTTAAGTACCCGAAAGTAGAAACGCTATCGCAATCTTCGCGTAGTCCCAAAACGGGAATACGCGCCGCCGCTTACATGATTTCATACTGTTCCATACATAGGTTAGTGTATATGATTAATTGATTAATTGGTTAATTGAGTGATTGATTGATTGGTTACACAGGATATAGGAAATGGGCCGATTTTAGAAGCTTTCCCACTTGTCGTCCGTGCCTTCCCATCCACGGCCCGGTAAGCTGGTCTTAGTAGTCGGCTTTCTGAACCCAAACGCGGGCGACGTTTCTTCTTGCTCGTCTTGCACATCCCCCAATCCGTCAAACAACTGTCCAAACTTATTGTTACTGGATCCATTTGCTGATTGTTGTTCCCCTTCTAAGAACTGGTGTTGCAACGCAGTACTAGTTTCACTAACCTTTTGACCAAACTGTTCAACTGCTCTTCTTGCTTGGACAGCATAGTCTTGTTCACCGAGTTGTTTAACACCAGGTTGAATAACTGTATCATTCACTTCCTTAACAGATTTAGCAACAGTAGATGAGAAAAGACCCCATCCTTTACTAAATGTACCTACAGGATCACTTTGAAAAGCTTCAAGAGTTAATCCAGCTAATGATCCACCATTACTATTAGAATTATTAGTTGGAACTGGTGAACTACCAAATCCTTGAAATTTACCACCTTTTGATGGTGGTAAATCACTTGGTCTAGAATCGTTAAGGTTTCCTAATTTGGCAAAATATTCTTCATTTTCAACTTTTTGAGGTGCTCTAAATGTAGTTGCTGAATTGTTAGAAATTGGAGTATTAGATTTAGTATTGTTATTTGATGTAGATTTAGAAGTAGATGCAGTTGAATTTTCATCGGTAAATAATGTTTCTCCTGTATGATCTGGTTCTTTCCATTCTTCTCCATTAACTTGAGCTGATAATTTCAATTTATAGTCTTCAGCAACGTAATTATTGTATTTTTGCTTTGCAGGTAACTCTAAATCAACACCGTGATTTGAAAAATATTCACCACACTTTTCATTCCCACCTAATTCCATTCTTTTCAACTCGTCCGGTTTGAACTGATCCATAGTAATTGATCTAACAAAGGAAATGTGCACACCAAGACCACGGTGAATACCTGCACATTCTAAACAAAGGAAAATACCGAATTTTGGAGATGCCCATTGTGGATTTGGCGCTTTACAGTCAAAACACTTCTTGTTGCATGGCAATTTCTGCAACGCCATAAGCTTTCTACGCGTGTCCGGATCAACGGTCCACTGATTCGACATGATGTGTGTATACGGCCAGACAGCAAGAGACCGAACACTCTCTCCCTCCCCCAAACAACACAAACCACAACAACTCACACACTACTTACAATACCCACACACTGCAAACAGCCCAGCCAAACGCAGCGTTCCATTTTCTCACCGCGAAAAGAGAAAAATCTATTTTTGAGAGTGTACATAGTCTAGATATAGAGTATAGAATACGGAAATAAGGTACAGATAAAGAAGTGGAAGGAAGGGAATCACCAGACAGAGAGCAGACCAAGGAGCACAGATAGAATAGAGAACGCACCGCTCACTGGTGTCGCCGCCTCGTTCTTGTGACTAGTAGAAGAGATCGAGGAAACACTATTGGAAGAACTGCTGTCGATACTGGCACTAGCCGTAGTCGTTGGTGGGAGAATGGTGACAGAAGCCAACGTTTCGTTGACCTCTTTTTCCTTGGCCAATGTAGAAACCCAATTGTTTAAGTCACTGTTGGCAATTTTGTCATCGATTGATGTGTCGTTGGAAAGAAAAACTGTAATTGATTTGTCTTCACTGAAAACAACACCACCTTTCATTGTAGCATTTGGAGTTCTTTCTAAATATCCGAAATTTTGTAACCCAGTACCAATATCATCAGTACCTTGAAAAACATGCATAGTGGAATAGAAATTGTTTCTTTCAGTGTAATTCATAACTTCAAAAATATCAAATTCACCAGATCCAGAATTCCAAGATGAACAATTAGGATTAAGTGGGTATTGAGAAGTTCTTAAAATATGTGCATTTAATAACCAAATAGCTGGCATATCATAACCATCACTTTTGTTAACTTTATCATTTTCTGAAATATCTGCAGGTGCATCAAATTCAAATAAAAACATCTTATTAACACCATAAAACCCATGATATGCTTGTCCATCAGTTCTATAAGCACCACAATCTTCAGTGTCTTTACATTCAATATTTGAAGCAATTGCATATTCTCTACCAAATGGAATGGTAACATCATCTAAAACTTCAGATTTATCAGATTTTTTTAATCCATCAGAGGTAACAAAATCAACAGCGTTACCTAAACATGTGTTCTCATGACCATAATTAGCTAAAAAGGTAACGTTATCAGCAGTTCCCTTTTCAGAATCATAATATGCTAATCTTTCCCAGTCTCCATCAGTTTGTCCATATTCATAAGAAGGAGTGACATAATAAGCAAATTTTTTCAAATTCATTGGACCTCTGAAATGAACGGTTAATTCTTCATCTAATGGAGCAAGAGGACCACTAAATTCAAATGGATTAGATAAGTCCTTCTCACAGGAGCAATTACCATCATCTAAGGCTTCGATTTTAGAAACAGGGTAGTAATAACCAGTATATCCAACATTGTCGAATTGTAAAAGATCAGCCTCATGAGACCATTTGCTTGCAGCAACAGCTGGTACAAGGGCAAGAGACGAAACGAGTGTAGTGAGCAATGTAGAATACATGGTCAGGATGCAGAACGATAGAAGACAAAGCCAGAAGAGTAGCAAGAAAGAAGGAAGGAAACAAAAGAAAAAGAAAAAGAGAAAGAATAAGAAGAAGAACACTAAATCAAGACAAGAATTAACAACAACCCCAAAAATAACAACCACGCTCTTTTCTTTTCTTTTCGTTTTGTTCCGCAGCCTACCGTGTTTTTTCCTTTCCTTCATAAGCCTCCATCGCAAATATCCCGATATGTTTTGTCCAGTGACCCCCACTCAAATTTCAGCTCTTAGCTTCATGTCCCTCCGTACGGTTCTACACAGGGCCGTCTACACAGTGGCTCCAGAACCTAGATCTCAGGCTTGCGTTTGGCAACTTTTAGCACATGTCAATGCATCAGTCACTCAATTTCCACAGTCTGCAACAGCAAAGCTTCGACTTATTGATTTCAAAGTGCCATTTAACAAATACTACGGTGTCAGTTCATATATGAATCAGGTTCAGGTATCGTTTCGTACAGACACACAGCAGGATATTGAACTTCTTCAACAGTTTTTCAATACTCCCTTTCCAAAACATGAAAAATTCAGTCTTGTAAAAAAACCTCATTCACATGAACAAATAAATGATGAACTGTCAATTACTAAGGATGAGACTCAATGATTTTCAACTTTTACCTTTTCCTATTTGTATTTATAGAACAGTTTTTATAGCTTTTAATATCCTCCTCATAATTTAAGTAACATGAAAATCGCTAAAAAAAAGTTAAAGCTGACGTACTGGTGAGTTTTTTTGTATGCATATCACCGTACATACAATTTTATTTTACCAAAAGTTTTGCATTGTTTTTGATTTACAACGATATATTCAATAGTCATAGAACTAAATACTAAAAAATGTCAGACGTCATTATCTTGGAACTGGGAGAAGCATTGTTGAAAGCATCAAATGATCCAACATGTTCGTTTAAGACATTATCAACAGATTTGAAAACTTTCATGAAACATGCATTTCCAAAGGATAAAAAATGGTTAAAAAGTCCAGTTTGGACCTCAAAACTTGAAATGTTAATGCTTATAATGGCTGATCTTTTTATTAACGTGGATGATAATGAATTAATTGATTTCTTTCAAAATACAGACAAAGTTATAACTATTGCACTTTTAAGATTATTACAATCCAGTGATAGTAATGGTCCATTATATTTTGGACTTTTCAACCTTTGTAGAATGTTACTTCTGAGTTTACGAGAAGATTTAGATTTTGCTTATGGTGTACTGTTCTACTCGTTATTATCTTTTAAAAAAACAAGCATTGATCTTATCATTTCTGACGTCTTAATTTTTCGACCATTTTTATCATACCTTATACACAACATTAAATTGAGAACACCACAATTGAAACGTAATGCAAAGGGATCTTTGAATATATGCAACTTTTTTTGCAAAAATCACTCACATTTACTAAATGTTGATACTATAGACGATTTGGTTGCAACCGTCCATAACACAGTTATAAATAATAAGGATTCAAATTTAGAAATTAGAACTTCAGCATATGAGTTTTTGGTATTAATTGATAAAATATCTTATGATATGGATAATATAATAACATGTGCTAATATAGATAAGGTTTTACAATGCGCTATTTCTATTGGTGATTTTAACCTTGTTGATGGTAATTTATCATATACTAATTTATTGTCATATAAAGATAAATATTGGATTGAAAATTCAATTTTATCAATAGAATGTTTACTTTTTCCGGAATTGAATGATATTTCATTTTTGACAAAATCTGAAAATATGCCATGGAAAGAATTAACTGATTATTTAGTTTTTTTTACAAATATAACAATGTTAGACATAAAACTCAAACCCACTACAATTAGACCTGTTTTTGATTTATTTCTGAAATTATTTAAAATTATAGACATACCATCAAAATATCACTACAAAATAAGAATAGCTATTTGTAAGATTATACAGTATGGATATACGGTTAACATAGTACCTTTTGATCATCAACGATTCTTTTTGGCGCTACTATCTTACATCTCATTTTCAGACAATAAATTTATTAGATCTGAAGCAAAGTTTGCTTTATTATCAATGATCACTTGGAATGAAGATATATTCATCGAAATCTTCCACTATAAAAAGGAAAAAAATACTTTTTTTTTATCATGTGAATCCATTTTCCGTAAATGTGATGATATGGAAGAATATTTACTTATTTCCAATCATTTTTACGATGAAGTGTCAAATATTGTGAATGATCTGTTATTTAATGAATTGTTTTATGTTTTGTATAGTTTTGAAGATTTGAACACAGTTGAAAAATACAGACAATTTATATTGAAGTTTTCAAAATCTTACAAAAAAACATTTTTCAATCAACTATCTAAATTTTCTTCTACAATTTGCTGGCCAAATGAATCACCAAATATTTTATTCACCAAATACTTTAACATAATTCTCAATCCAAACCCTAAGCTAACTGATCTTATTGCCATTCATTTGCAATCAACACCTTTATATCCTGCTCCTTCAAAAAAAGAAGTTAGAGTTTATCTTTTTGCATTGTCTTTACAAAAAAAATTATCAATTAAAGAAAACAGAGATTTTATTATTTTTGATATGTTCAGATATGAAGATACTGATATTAATAAATACTTTGTTAAAATTTTTCAATTTGTGAAATCAACAAAATATTTTATAAGTGGACTAATTGATTGTTTGAAAGAGCAAAATGTTATTATTTTAAGTATTATTCAACAATGTCAAAATTTAATACTAAGTATTTCTAAATCACCTCAAAGATTTGATATTATAAAGGCGTGTGTTATGGAAAGTCCTAAACACTCTGATTTATTTTTAAAATTTTTTTTGAAATTATCAAATTCGGATATCAAATTAAAAGCCAAACCAACTGAAAAATATCTTGACTTGCTTGAAAATGTTAAGCATTTTTATCTTAATTGGGACTATGAGGATAAGGCTTTATTTTGGGACAGTTTTGCTAAATATTCAATGAATGATGATCAAACAGCAATTTTAGTAAAAGCAGAAACACAAATAATGACTTTTTTTAAAAATTTGACAAAAAATAAAGATTATATTTATGCTGACAACAATGTCACAATAGTATTACCAAATAGAAACGTTTCTACTTTAAGAGGTAAAAATCTAGAAGAATATATAGCTAAAAAAATACAACAATCTAAAGCCGAAAAATCTGTTCAGAGTGAACTTTTGACTGATATCAAACCAGAGAAGGAAAATTCTAAAAAGAAGAAATTTAGAGAATCAAATAAAAAAATATTGAAAACTCAAAATATTGAAAATGAGTCAGGTGAGGTAATGCAAGTTTCAATTACGCTTTATCCAAGTGGAAAACAAGTTGAATCAGATTCAGAAAATCATGAGAAGAATGCCCCAATTAAAAAGCTTACGAAAGATGAACGTAAATTACTATTTTTAGAAAAAGCAGCACTTTTAAACTCAGGAAAACTGATAAAAAACTCAAATATAGTTGAATATCCAGTACATATGATTAAGAGTATGAGAAATGATATATTTAAAGCGTGTATCAAAGGCTTTTCACATTTGGGGAAATTTGTTGGTCTTTTATTCAAATCACAATTAAACTTTTCTTTAATTTCAGATACAGAGCTCAAATACGAAATAGAAGACTTTAATATTGAGAGAAATGTTCTTACTTCAAATTTATATGTTAAGTTTGCCGACTATTTAATCCATAGAAATCTAGGTTCAAAAAAACTAGAATCAGGATACAATTTAGCTTCAAATAGACAGTTTTCAAAATTATAGGTAGATAAGTAAGACCTTAAAAATATATACTTTTTTTCTCAATATGTATAAAGTGGTTTAATACAAGGCATTATAAACATGAACGAATTTATTCTTTTTTATTGGAAGGATCTTCATCTTCAGTTAGTGTAGTAGTTGTAGTAGTGGTTCCATCTAAAGCATCTTTTAAACTGACATTTGCACTACCCCTCTTAGCTGGCTTAGCCATATACTTTCCTGGTTTCCAACCAATCATATATACAAAACGATAAGTTGCAGGTAAATGTCCTGTCTTTTTATCACCATGAAGTTCTCTGTAAATTGGTTCAACAGCTAATAATAAATCTTTAGTTAATGGAGGAGGGCTCATAATAACTGAGTTATTCTCACCCATTAACTTTAAATCTTCCATTAATGCTAAAACGCCTGGATAATCAACAACCAATTCCTCTGCATCAACTGTTAACATTTGAAATCCCGCCTTTTGCATTAAATTACCGATATCAGAAGATTCAACAAATGGAGAGACACGCGGTGATATACCACCATATCGTTCTATTTCAGCCAATTGTAATGAAGTACGCAGTTCAAAAAGAGTATCACCTCCAAACATAGAACCAATAAAACATCCATCTGGTTTTAAACAATTGTAAAGTCTTTTATAAACAGCGGGTAAGTCGTTAATCCAGTGCATTGATAAATTGGAAATAATTAGATCATACTGATTAGCATCTGCCAATTCTGGAATATCAAAATTTTCTTCATCTGCAACAATTCGTTCAAGATTTAGCTCTTTGTTAAACGCAGAATCCATATCTTTATATAACATTGAGTTCGATGATTCAACTAATAAAATTTTGCCAATTTTTGATTTAATTAATTCTCTATCTGCTTTCCACTGTGAATCTTTGTCATCTCTAGATGGATCACAAAGCAATCTTTCAAAATTACCTGAATGTGCACCGAAATCTAGAACATTTGTAAAGTCAGTTTTCAAAAATGCCAATCTATCAATTGTACGACGGTTAATTTCATCACGTAAATATTCTGCATGTTTAGAATCAGGATGGTTTGCGGCTCTTTCCTTTTGTAACCATTTAACATGCCTATCAAAAACTTTGATGTTGTTTGCGGCACCCGTATTCTGGGCGTAACTCCGCACAGGCAGCTTAGAGAAAATAGCTTTCCTAAACATGGCTAATATCTACAGCGTTGTTTCCCAATACTACTTTCACAAATTATTGCAGAAAGACCTGAAAATAAAAATATAATATTATACTCTCAACTTTCAAATTCCATTTCCCGGTTCCCTGATTCGCACATAGTTTTGCAGCGTGAATAATTTTCATGGTTTATCTGAACTAGTGCTTTTTTCTTATACGATTATACTTATCAGTCAAAAAATTATATAGGACATGTCCATGAAATTTATCAAAGATGCAGCTTTTTTTGAGGTGAAGAACAAAATAAAAAAACAATTGAATAGACTATTAGATTCACATGAAGTAGACAGATGCAAACAGACCATTGATATTCTAAATAAGATTGAAAGTAAAAGGTACGTGGATTTGGAAATCACCACATTAGCAAATCAAATATTTCTTAGATCAAAACAACCAGTGTACAATGAGTATTATAAAGATTTTTTGACGAAAATGGGATTGAGTGTTAGTTATTTCGAAATACTTCGATTTTTGAAGAATGATCAATATGAACAGGCGGCATTGTTAGGAATTGAAGAGTTCAAACAATTATCAAAAAATGAATATTTATTAAAAGATAAGCTAGCTACACAATTAAGATTATTTAATATTCTAGAGCAAGCAAGTGCAAGGAATGATTCATACATTGTTTTAACAATTATGCAAATTTTGAAAGAGAATGAGCTATTGACAGATTCCAATATATCGAATATTCTAGCTATGGCAATTGAACATAAAAACGATGAAATAATGTTTGAATGTTTTGACTTCCTAATAAATGGGAACTTTACAGATGAATCTTTAGAACTTTACATTGACGCAATGATTAGGAAAAATGAACATGATAAGGCTATTAAAGTATTACAACATATACAATCAAAGGATAATAAACAACGTGTGTGTTTGAAGATTATTTCATTGTTTGATTTTAGCGAGTGTATTTCATTATTGAATTCCTTGGTTGAAGATAAAGTTATTTCAATTCCAGAGATGATGAGTTTACCAGCATCACTTGTATCAATTTCAAATTTGGATGATTACGAAAATCTTAATGAAAAAATGAAAGTATTAAATGGTATTTCTCTTGCTGAACTTAAACATCTTTTAATATACATGTTGCTGTCCTCCATAGATAATACAAATGTTCATCTAGGAAGTACTGTATTTTTGATTAATGGTTTGGGAATACAGAAAGACCTATTAATTGATCAACACAAGGATATAATATTTCATCAGATATCTAAATACCCAATGAAAATAACAGGTTTAAAATTTTATGAATTTTTCAAATCTTTAAGTTTAAAAATAACACCCAAAAATTACTATCACCTTATAAAATCACAATGCCATGGCGAAGAATATGATACCATTTTTTACCTTCTAATTCAAATGCTGAAAGAATATGAAAACTTAACCAAGGATATAGAGAGATTATTACAAAAGCTGGAAGAAAAAACACATGATAATCGAATAAAACTGTTTTTACAACACACACATGATATTAGTACGATCAAATATAATGTAAATTACGAATTTATAGCGAAGCATTTAGAATATCAAAGAGAACGTACAAAGGTCAACTTTGAAGTCATTGATGGATTTAGTAGGTATGATTATGATGCGGATATTAGGCTAGCAGACTCATTAAATATTAAATAAATTGTAATATTCAAAGTACTTAGGAACAAAATCAATATACATGTATAAAATAGAGTAATATTTCAAAAAGAAAAAAATAGATAAGACATAACTTATTTGAAGAAAACAGTAATAAAAGTGTAAATTAGGGAAAGTGCTGAAATACCAAATAATGATAATATAATATTTGTACTAAGATATTCAGTTTTGATGAGTGCTTTAATTGAATTTTCAGTTTTCATTTTCTTCAAAGCACGTAAGTAATCTTCTGTTTGCATTGGTTTGACACCCTTTGGTAAATGTGAAGGGTTTGGATTTAGTTCTTCTATGAATTGTTCTAATTCACCACACTTGATACCAATTGCAAGATAATTTGGATCAGAGACCGGAGTTTTATGATGAATATCTTTTAAATACTGACTGAAAATATCTAAAACACCTTCATAAGTTCTTGATCTTAAGATTAAATCACATGCATTACCTTTTCTAATTTTAACATTAGTTTTGAAAACATTCTTATTTTGGAAAACTTCAGCCAATGTTGCAATTGCCATAACTTGAGGAATTGCACAGAAGTTGAAAGTTGAATGATCATAAACCATCGTAAGATAGACTAAACAATCTTTAATATGACCCATTGCGTTCAAAACTAAATCAGTAATACAATAAAGACCCTTTTTTTCATTTTCAGGCTTGATAAAATCTGATAAATTGTCAGCATACTTAGACCAAATTTCTTCAGGCCAAAAAGATCTACCATCATCTTGATCTTCTTTATAGTCTCTGATAATATTAGTTTTCTGTAAGAACAAACCCATGGAATCACTTAATTGCATATGATCTAACAAGTAGGGATCACTAAATTGAGATGCAACACCTAACTTAGTAAGTCCATGGCCGACAAGACCAGCAACATAAAAACAATATAAATCGTAATCTTTAATGGTTCTAACACCATTCAAATTAAATTCATCATTATTAATATAATCAGCCATACCATTGCCCATCTTTTCAGTAATTTCCTTGATAATATCTTGGTATGCCGGTTTTAATTTGGAATACTCTGCAAGAATGGCATCAAAATTCAAGAGAACAGTTCTATCCTTTTCAGTTTCTGCATTACCATCAAAAGTCCAGTCTTTTAGTAATAATTTTTCATGAAAACTTCTCAATAAAGGAATCTTGATTTTTGGGTCAATACTCATATCATCTTCAATGGTATCTAATGCTCTTAAAACAAGATAGAAAATCATAATTGCACTACGTAATTCCGGGTTTAATTCTAAGATAACTGCACTAAATGATCTAGACGTTTGCTTAAGTAAATCATAACATAAAATTTCAGTCTTACTTGTTGGTTTTAGCGGATCAATAGATTTTCTGAAAAACTTTCTATGATCAAAAAAAAAGTTATTATTAAAAGGGAATAGATTAGTCAAGGTTAGTATTCATATGTTAAATTGTAGATGACATAATAGTAAAAAATAGTTGAAAAAATGGAAAATATACATACAATTGAATAGCCGCTTTCAATTCTGTCGGATGAAACGCCAGTTGTAATGCCTTACTCATAATAATGGTGCTTCTCGTTGTTTTAGATCCGTTACAGTGCCCAGGACCCGTTTTAAAGATTATCCAAAGTCTCTAAACTCATCAATTCCAGCAAAATTCCATGTTCAGCGTACATGCAATATTTACTGTGTCTAGTCGTAGCGCTCGTTCCGCGTTTTTTCCACACAATCTGTGCACCGTGAAGAGGTGACAATATAGGTGATATAAAGGCCAGTTTCTGTTATATGTCCCTTTTCCGTTGGATTTTAGAGCTAAAAGAGTACATGATGGATCACTACAATAACCGAACACTTGATGAAGATGATGATGAAGGAGACGAATTTAAAATTCACGAAGGAATCATTTTAGCAGTGCATTTATCACCTACAATGCATGAAAACATGTCTTCTATTTTTGCCACTTTTCTTAACTTACTCAAGCGCTTGATTAAAACTATGCCAAATACAGGTTTGGGCTTGTATTTTGGAAATTGTGGAAAAAAGGAAAATAAAGAACCATCACTTGAAACATCAGAGGGAATTTATAGAATGTTCAGGCTTCAAGATATAAATCAGGGAATGTTGAAAACGCTCGATAGATACATGAAGAATGCAATTCCAACAGAATCGATTATTGATATTTCATTTAACAATAGCGAGAAATGGGATGAATTGTTATCCATAAAAGATGAAAAAGTAGATGAAAGTTTTGGTCATTCATTGTACAGCATCTTACAGCAGGCATTAGTTGATTTCAACCATATACCCTTGAGAACAGAAGAATATACTAGTAGAAAAATGTTTTTTTTTACAGATTGTCTAAAACCATATAACGGGAATGAAGTGATTAAACAGAAAATTCAGAACAAGTTGCGTGATTTAAGTAGTTCTAAAATAACTGTTTATCCGTTTATTTTAAATTCCAATAACGATGTTTATGATAGTGTAGTTAAAAGAGAAGATAATTTGGAAGGTAAATTTGACCAACTTGAAGAATTCAAACAATTATTTGATTATCCATTAGACCTAGAGTCCAAGAAATATTTACCTGCGATTAACGAAATATCTTTAGATAAACTTGAAGAGAAAATAATTAAACATGCGACATTAAAACGTTTGGCTTTTCAATGCCCGTTGCTTTTTAAAGATATGAAAATATCAGTTAGAGGATTGAATCCTTTTACAACTGTGGAATGGAAAAAAATTAAATTTTATAACAATAACAATAGATTAAGGTACGCCAAAAGAAAAAGTATTCGCATGTCAAACGACAAACCAATAGACAAAGAAAATATTAAGAAGGTTTATCAAATTGCAGATCAGTATTTACCAGTAGATAAACAGATTCAAACTGAATGTATGAAATTTGGCGAGCCAGAGAAACCTATTTTACACGTGATTGGCACAAGAAAATACAGTCATTTTAACTTTTCATACATTATAAGTAAAACTGTTTTTATGGTTGCAGATGATGATGGCGAACATGAGAAATCCTTAGAAAAGTTTGGAGCGTTGTACAAATCGTTGTGTAGGAAAAAAATGATGGTTTTATGCTGGGGTATGCCACGTAAGTTATCATATCCAAGATTCTATTATTTGATACCAACTACCATGATTGACTCATTTGGATTAACATTTGAGCAGTATCCACAATCACTGGCCATGATTGAACTTCCATTTGGAAATGAAATTCGGAAAGCTCCTGATTATATTGGGCAGTTGAATCCATTAAAGGAAATTGATGATTCTCATATATTAGATGAGCTAATTAAAGAAACAAAAATAGAGAAATATCAAACTTACTCAAATCCATCACTTGCTTGGAACTTTCATGTCATGGAAGACCATATTTTACAAGTTGAAATGACAGAAAATGAACGAAGAGAAGGTTTGAACTTGGCCGAAAGACAGTTAAAATTAGACGATATGTATCAGCATATGTTGATTTTACGTAAGAAATTAGATACTGATTTTGAACTTTCATCTACAGTTAACGATTTATGCACTAGGTACAATCGTATAGCAAATTTGAACGAATTGAAAAGAGAAGGTGATGAATCGGTTAGAAAAATAAATAAAAGACCTAAAGTACAAAATCCCGATATTTTATTATCAGATGCCAAAGTTGTTGTATATTATCGAGAATTCGGTCTTAAAAATTGTACCAACGACATGTTAAAACGATATATTCAAAATAAAGGTGGAATGATAAAGATTGGGAAAAATAAGGGAGAAATGATTTCAAATATTGTGGAATATTTGACTAATAATGAACTTTTATAATATCAATCTATAGTGTAAGAAAAGAAAATTTATGAGCGATATGTTTCGCACAATAAAAATGTTGATGTTTTTTTTGGTTTAGTATGTGTTCACAACATGCAAATTAACGTATCTAAAAGTAATTTTTTACAACAACAATCAACCAAGAGACTCTTTTTATGTGGAGTACTGATAAAGAAATGTTTTTGCTTAACCTAATGTGTTTTCATAGACCATTAGGAAAAGATGCAGACAAGGCATACTTTTTAATTGAGGAAGAGTTTAATGAAAGGTATAATGATAAAAAGGTCAATCTCCACGATATCAAAACAAAGATCGAGGAATATTATGACATTAAAGGATTGTATGGTCTAGAGATGAATGACCTAAGTTCTGAATCTGGAAAAAAAGAAGAAACCGTAAAAGAAAGCAAAAATCAAGAAAAGAAACTGGAAAAAGCGAAAGTTGAAGACGAACCAGTTGATACAATTAAGGGGACTTTAGAAAAGACAGATGATGTTCTTCAAAGGAAACATGTAATAATTGATGAAGAAATGAATAAGATTTTTGATGAAAATGTAGATAACAAATTTAAAATAGAAGTTATAACTAAACGAAATTCTAAATTTGCAAGTGAAAATGACCACATTCAAGAAATAAAAGAAGAAGAAAAAAAAAATGCTCCTGTGATTGAAGACAGAGAAATCGAGAAAAAAATCGACAAAGAAGATGAAGAAGAATCAGAAGAAAACGACAATGAAAATGAACAAGAAAACGATGATGGTGATGATGAAGAAGAAGAACCTGCTCATCTTACACGATCACAAGCTAGAAAGTTACATATCAATGTTGAAAAAGAAACTGAACAGAATGAAAAGAAAACTTACAATATAGAAGAGGCAAAACGTAATAAATCATCAGGAAACAAGACTACAATTGAGAATATAGATAATGAAAATGAAGACGCTGATGACTCAGATAAAGAAACAGACGCAAATACATCAACTGCTATAGAAAGTGAAACAGATGATGTATCAACCACTGGTCGTAAAACAAGAGATAGAAGAAATACAAAATTAGAAGATGCAACTCCTCGTCGAAGTACGAGATTAAGAAGAAGATCAGATCAAGAAGAACCTGAAGTAATGGAAGAACATATAGGTAAACGTACAAGAAGTACATCTAAGACAAGAAATAACCAATCCCAAAGTGAAAATGAAGGTGAGCAAGAACACGACCATAAAGAAGATGTACAGACACCAAAAAGGGGACGTCGTAGGAAATCAGTAGTCACGTTAGCTGAACCAGGGACTCCAGTGAGAGCAACAAGATCAGGAAAGCGTTCAACCACAGAACAAAAAACAGAGAAAGAAAATGAAAACGATTATGCCGATGGCGAAGATGAAGGTGATGGTGAGCACCATGAAAACAGTGTAGATGAAGATAAAAGTATAAACGAAAAACAAAATGATAATGAAGGGGAGAAAGAAAATAATGATAGTGGAAGTGATAATGAATCTGAAGGCCGACTAAGAAGATCATCACGAAAAAGAAGAACAGAAACCAGTGAATTATCAGTTACAAAAAAGCAAAAGATTACTGCTACTCCAACAAATATTGTTTCAAAACGACGTGGACGGAAACCAAAATATGCATCACCTGCTCCAAATGAAAATACCGAATCAAACGGTGAAGCTGAAGAAGACCAAGCTTCTTCTACTAGAAGAACACGCCGTCGTTAACTACTAGATTTTTTTCAATTTTAAAGAAATGTTAGATTGACTGTAACATCATAAGTATGTAGCATTTATATGACAGCTACGTCCCAAACTGCCCACTATGTATATATAATTGTAGATATAGAAAGGGGAAGAGGGTGGAGATTATATATACTGGGAGTAGTAAGTATTTTAGGTTGAGGCGAGGTTCTCCTAAGCAGTTTATGCTAGACTAATTTGAATGAATACAGTCTTTTTATATTCGATTGCGTAGTTATCTTTCACGTAGAATTCCAGGCATGACTGGCAGTCTGATATTCTTTCCAACTACCAATCGCCCTCCGCAGTTAAAGTAGATTATGGGCGGCCCCACTGGGACGGCACTTTTTTCCCCTCTTTTGTTTTAGTGGGAAATAATTGTTTTTTAATCGGCGATAGAATATTACGACAGAAGTTTAATGATTTCAACAACGATGTAATGAAGAGAGACATGTAAATAAAAGGACTGTGTATTTTAGTAAAGGTTTCTATACAAATTAGCTTAGCATTATAAAAGGATTAAAAACAGATTAAAAGACGCAACAAAAAACGGAATAAAAAACGGGATAAAAAAAGCAGCAAAAATTAGTTCAAGCATATTCTGAGTAAGAAGGAATATCAAAATGGAAATTTGGATACTCAGTGCTGTACAAAGGTAGTGGTTTGTCATCATCTGAGAAACCAACTTCTAAGTTACCATCAAATTGTTTTTGAGAAATATCAATTTTAGCTTCGCCAATTTCAACATCTTGATCAATATTTTTCTTTCTATTAAATCTGTTAAGTAATGGTAAGTGACCAAATGTTTCTTTAAGGAATTGATCTTCTAAGCCCTTACTATGTCTTTCACTTTTACCAAAACCGGCGTTTATTAAACCTCTGGTAACCCATGGATTAATAATACCACTGAAATGCAATTCCCATTGATGACCAACAAAATGATCAAGGGCACTTTGTAAATCAAGTAATGCTTGAAGTGAAGTAGAATCAATAGCAACAACTTGTGAGAAATCTAAATGAAGAATTTTAAGTGCTGGTTTGCTTTCTTCTTGACCTTTTCTAATACTAATGTAATCATCATTTTCATTACCATCATATGGTAGATCTTCACCTTCATTAGCCAATTCCATTTCATTCAATTCCTTCTTAAAAAATTTTTTAACATTAAGATTTTTTAAACTAGAAAAGCCGTTCCAAGTTTTTTCACTAAATGTATATTCACACCATAATCTTTCTCTATTATCATTATAAGGCCTAAAGCTTTCCCTCACTTTAGAAATAATTTGATCAATTTGTAATGAACAATTAGTATAAACAAAACTTTCTGACATTCTATAAACTAAAACACCAGCTGGAGGTTCTTCAATATTAATATCAGCATTAACAAATCTTGCATGAATTCTACTTGGATTATAACTATCTTTTGGTAATGGAACCCATTTATATATGTAATCATCATTAGTCTTAATTGTGTTAGTGATTTCCTTAATAGTTCTTTTATTGGAATCATTTGAAGCAGTTTCTAATGTTTCATCAACTTCATTATCAGAAGGAATTAAAATTGGATTCTTAAGAGTTGCAACCTTAACACGGCCTAAGAAAGCGCCATTTGGAAGACACATTCTCCATAATAATTGTGCAGCAGAAGCACATAAAGCCCAATAAATACCATTTTCAATTGAACTAAAAATAGTAATAAAGACACCAACTAAGAAAATAATGAAATCAACAGGTGAAAACATGTACATTCTAGTAGTTAATTGGTAAGAAGCTAATAAACCAGCAACACAATGAATAATAATTGCACATAAAGTAGCATTTGGAATATAATAGAAACCATCAGTAAAACAGTAAATTGATAATAAAACACAACAACCAGTTAATGCAGCCTTAAAAGGAGTTTTAACACCACATTTAGCGGAAAGAGCAGTTCTTGAGAAGGAACCGGTAACTGGATAAGCACCAAAGAAAGTACCAACCATATTTGTAATACCAATTGCAATAAATTCTTGATTTGGATTGACTCTATAACCATTCAGTCTAGCAAAAGATTTTGAAATTGAAATATGTTCTAAAACTAAAACGATAGTACAAATTGGAAGTTCTGATGCAATTTTTGCTGCTAATCCTGGTTGAGGAACAAATCTACCAACATGATTTAAACCTGATGGAATATTACCAATAATTGAGTAAGGTGTTTTGGCGCTATGATCTTTATATCTTAAAACACCAAAGGAAATACAAGTTGAAATGATAATAACAAAAGCAGTTCTTAAATTTAAAAGATATGTAATTGCTAATCTTTTGTTTGGATTATTTTTATTTTTTCTGATGTAATATTCACAAACAACTTGCCATAAATAAAGAATAAATAGACCAGTTAAACCAAAAGCAGCATCAACTGTTGTATCAGGTAAATGTTGCAAGAAAGCAATTAATGTTTGATAAGTAGTTGGATGTTTACCAGCTTTTTTACTGTAACCCATTAGACCAGCTAATTGACCACAGACAATATTAAAAGCGGAACCTGTGGTAAAAGCTAAAATAGCTGGTAATGAAAGAAACTCAACAATAAAACCTAATCTTAAAAGACCAATACCTAAAACGATACCACCAGAAATCAATGCAAGAGTAGTTGCAATTTCATTAGCAGAAAATTCTTGACCATGTTTAGCTTGAACTCTTGCAATAATTTTACCAACTTCTGTACTTAAAACAGCAACTGGACCAATACAAATTTCTCTTGAAGTTGCAAAAAGAAAATAAAACATTGCACCAATAAAAGCAGAATAAAGACCAAATTGTGGAGATAAACCAGCTAATTTAGCATATGACATTGATTGTGGAACTAAAACAATAGCAACGGTGACACCAGTAATAAAATCAGAAAGGATCCAATTCCAATTAGTTGGGTAATGTGGGAACCAGTCAATACAGGGGAAAATTCCTTTAACATAGTTTAAAGAACGTGGAACAGGTGCTCTGAATAAATTTTTAACATAATCTGTTGAGCCTACTACTTCTCCATGGTAATCTGGAATTCTAATCGAATCAGAACTAGAGGACTTTCCATCAATGGAGATATAATCTTCTTGCATTGTTTTGTTTGAAGAAGTTATGATAGATTATTTTTTGAATAAAGAAGAGAAAGAAAAAAGAGAAGGAAATCAAGATCAACAATCCAAAATTATTCATCATAGAGATTAGCTAGATTATTTAAGTTAAAGAAGTTTTCAGAAAACAGATTTTCGTTAGGTTAGCAAAGTAGGATTTGACAGATCGGTGATGCCCAGATAGAAAAGAGCAAGAGCCATAGTGAAGCCATAGTCTGATGATGAAAACCACAATAAGTAGCATACACGTGACATTGCGCCTTCCTAACAAGGAAAGCGCGGGGGAGGCGCAGCAAAAAATAAGCTGATCACGTGTTTGGCATACAGATTGCGATAACAGCGTACTGCGGGGAAGAAAAAAAGGTGAGCTTTGATAAATAGCTGGTGCACGCCACATTTAGAAAGTTCTCTCCTCGGCAGCTATGCGGTAGCCGATATTCTTTTCAGTGCTGTTATCCGCGCTGAGACGAGCGGCTCAGTTTTAGCAGGTAGATTGTTCTTAATCACGTGCACATTCTCTGCGTGTGCTCTTTTTTTTACTCAAATCGGCTAAACTTGAGTGATAAACTCCCTTCCCCACAAAATTCATATTAAATACGACTGTCCATTTAGTTTTGAATAGTCTAATAAGTATTTTCAGATGCAAAGATCAACTCAACATGAACATGGAATTTCTCATTAACACACAAATCAAACCAATTTGCACATGGGTCAGTTACCTTTTATTAGCTTAGTATTCGAATATGTTTAGAAAGAAAGTGCGTTGGCACCAACAATGTTCAAGATTGAACGATTGTCTATATTACTATCATTTTCCCTCCTTCTATATATACTGTATAAATATACACTGCCCCTTTATGTTCTATTTTCGGCAGTACCGAACGCGATGCGCGTGTTTCACATGAGTCTCAGATAGTTGATGAGTTAGAATAAACGGTTTTATCATATCAATGGCTGTGTTTCTTATGGACGACTATGTTCTTCCTTTAAATCTTTCTTTTGCTTCTCCTAGCTTGTTGCCTTTTTTTTCCTTCACTAATTTTCATTTGTTTCAAGACCTTTTCACTCATTTTTCTATTCTAGTTAGCTATGGATCGCCAAATAAATCACCAACCTTCCTCTTTGGCTCTTTTTAATGATCCTGGTAAAATCACCTTTGACAATATTTCAGGTGAATACAACTACAGGAAGTGTTCATTCTTTAATTTTCTGAGTTATACGTTTCTGTTGGTTGGAATCATTTTACAGCTACTGTTTTTAGCCTCTGATGTCTTTACATTAGTTCAAATTTATGCATTACAAAATTGGGAGAGTTTCCATACAATAACGTATATTCCAATTTTAGCTTATAAAATCGTTTTCACAACATGTATCGGTATTTCGTTTATTTATTTCATATTTACTTGGATATTGGGAATTGCAATTCAAAGAAGGAATAAAGTTGTTGCGTCTTATTTACATACAGGTGCAAGACAAATAGATTCTTTAAAAAGTTATGAAAGGTTTTGTATTTATGAAGAAATTCAAAGTAAAAATTTTCATGATTGGATATGTTTATCGATATATACTGCTTATCATTATGAATTAATCAGCTGGTTGCTAGCTGATTCTCCAAGACAAATTTTAAATGGTGCTACTATTGCATATTCCGTTTCAAATAAATTTACAAGTGGTGACGTTTCAGGAATTATATCTGCAATCGCACAAAATGATAAAGAAGAAGCTGTTTTACTTTCTTTTATGTTTTTCTCATTTGTGGTTTGGTTATGTTTTACTTTCAAAAATGTAATACTGATAGTTTCTTCAGCTTGTATTATTCCTTCAGTTAAAAGAATTAATAATAAAAAGTTTAATAAATATTGTGCCGACTTGGTCGCTGGAAGTGTATCAGAACTTTATAATAAGAAAGCTCAAATTAAAGAAGAAGAATTTTCAAAGAGAAGGAAAGTTCCATCATTTATGAAAGATGAAAATTTTGATAATTCTTCATTCATTTTGGATAGCACTATAGATGATAAATTCGTGCAGGAATCTTCAATACTAAACTTTTCTAATAATGCATCAGTTATATCAATTGATAAATCTAATCCATTTGATGTTGAATTACATGAAATTCCGATATCTCATTCGAGAGTTAACTTGATTCATAAATCCACTTCCAATTTACACAATCTTAAAAATTATCAACCTGATCCATTTTACAATAGCTCAGAAAATGTTTCATTTGATGAATCAATGCTTAATTTAAATAATAAAATGTACGAACAACCAACCGTTAGTAACAACGTGGGATCACAAATGATTAATTCAACCTCTAATATTCGTGATAGTTATGTTTACATACCGTCAAATGTGTACGAAGAGTCTTATCATCAGAATAATGGCCCCTTTGAACAATCCTATAAAAATAATATCCCACAAGCTTACACTGAAAAATCTTATCCCAAAGAAACATTTAATGGAACATATAATAACGTTGAAGATAAAAACCGCAACTTTGATCGTTTTTATAATCAACTGAACACTGATCAATCTTTTAAAAATGGAAATGAAGATTGCTATGACGATGAAAACTATGAAAGGGGAGAAGAAGAAAATTATGATTCCAAACAACATCAAAATTTACACAAAAACAATCTCTTGTACGGATCAAGAGGTCTTGTTCCTGAAAACAGGGACAGAGTTATATTATAAAAAAAAAACAAAAAAAAATACGTAGAGACATAAATACAGACATAAATAGACTCATTTTCTAAATATACATAAATACTTTTCTAACATAATCAACCATATTAACAAGTATATTTTAATTCTGTAACGGATTAACTTTAAAATGTAAGGAAATAAGTGAGAATACAAAAACTTTAAGATCTTGTGTGAGATAATAAAAACTTTTCAAACCATCAACATCCTTTTGTTCTTTTATTGAAACTAAAGAAATCAAGCCTTTTGTTTTCAATATTTTCTTGTTTTTCCCATATCGTAATTCCAACTCTTGTTTAGATTCTCGAAGGGGTTCTGGCCAATCTGTATCCGATTCAAGTAAAATCTGACTTTCTCGTACAATCTCCATTAACTCTTCCAAAACCAACATAGACAAAAATACTTCTTTTCGAATCAATTCTTCGTGTCTATAATTTGATTGATTTGCATATCTCAAAGTGGCATATTTATCACCAGGATTGTGTCGTATATCAAACTCTAAAAATTCATGACCATATTCAACATCTCTATACCCACCAGAGTAAAATCTGAGGTAAAATTCTGCATCCAAACCAGACAGACCTATGTCAAATGATTCCGTCATGTTTTTATAATAACGAAAAATAATCGTAGGTTTCAATTGACCTCCAAATTCGAAAGATTTATGAACGCCCATTTGATTTCACGTCCACGTGAGTCAGGCATTGAGTGAAGTGAGACTTTTCGCAGCGAATTCTTCGTTCGGTCTGTGTATGTGCTAACTATTGTTATATTCGTTGAACTTTTCTATCCTTTTTTTTTCAACTTTGTCTGGAAGGATTACTGCTGGATCTGATAATTTTTGTTTCTATCCTTCGTTTTACAAAATGTCTACCCTTACTGCGGAACAACAATATGAGCTTATAGTTAGAGATTTACAAGAAGTTCTTAATCCACAAATCATCAAGAACGTCCTTGAAAATGAAGATAGAAGTTTGAAAGTTTACTGGGGTACTGCACCAACTGGTAAACCACACTGTGGTTACTTTGTTCCTATGGTCAAATTAGCACATCTGTTAAAGGCTGGTGTTGAAGTTACTGTCTTAATTGCTGATTTACATGCTTTCTTAGATAATATGAAAGCACCATTAGAAGTTGTTCAATACAGAGCTAAATATTATGAATATGTTATTAAATCTATTTTAACATCTATTAATGTTTCAGTCGACAAATTAAAGTTTGTTCTCGGTTCTTCTTTTCAACTTACTCCTGAATATACTTTGGATTTATTCAAATTATCTAATTCTGTTTCACAAAATGATGCAAAGAGAGCAGGTGCAGATGTTGTCAAACAAGTTGCAAATCCTTTACTTTCTGGTTTAATTTACCCATTAATGCAAGTTTTAGACGAAGAATATTTAGGTGTTGATGTTCAATTAGGTGGTGTTGATCAAAGAAAGATTTTTGTCTTAGCAGAAGAAAACATTCAATCTTTAGGTTATAAAAAGAGAGCTCATTTAATGAACCGTATGGTTCCAGGTTTAATGCAAGGTGGTAAGATGTCTGCATCTGATCCAAATTCCAAGATTGATCTGTTAGAACAACCAAAGATTGTCAAGAAGAAGATCAACCAAGCTTTTTGTTCCCCAGGTAATGTTGAAGATAATGGTCTTTTAGCATTCGTTAAGAATGTTTTAGGCCCAATTCACGAATTAAAATTTGGTGATGGTGCTTTTGAATTTTTTATTGATAGACCAGAAAAATACGGCGGTCCAATAACATTCAAATCATATCAAGAACTTGAAGATTCTTTCAAGAATGAAAAATTATCTCCAGTAGACTTGAAGTCTGGTGTTGCCGATGCAATCAACGTTTTATTAGTCCCAATAATTAAAGCATACAATGAAAACAAGGATTTCCAAGAAGCAGAAACCAAAGGTTACCCACCTCCAGTTGTAGAAACTAAGAAGACCAAGAAAGTCAAAAATAGAGGTTCTAAATATCCCGGTGCCAAGGAAGAAGCACCAGCAGCTGACGCTGTTGCAGAAAAGCTTGAAGAAACTAAGATTTAATCCAGCCTTTTTCTACACTTTGCTCATCCGTATATATAATCACACTATATATTTACTTTAAATATTTAATAATAGACCAACCTCATTCTATCAAATCTTGACATCCACATCAAAAAACTTTAATGCCAAACACTGATGGAATGAATCTCGAAACATTATTTTTTTGCTTTTTCAGTGATTAACTATTTTGATTGTGGAAGTCTATATTGCTGCCATATCAACACCCCCCCTGTTTGCGGTTATTAAATAAGTTAAATCATATACACAATGCCCGATGAAGAACCCATCTTATTTTTAGACGAAGAACCGACTTCTTCTGTTGATCAAATGAATAATGCGTCCCTTAATACCAATGATATTTCTTCGTCAAATTTATCATCGAACTTAGCTGATTATAGCAAAAAGAGAAGCAATCTAGCTTGCACAAACTGCAGAAAACGTCATATTAAATGTGATGGACAGGGTAAACCTTGTTCAAGATGTGTTCACTTGAAATACGATTGTGTTTATTTAGAAGCAGAAAAAAAAGTTGTTATTAGTGTTAAATATTTAGATAACCTACAAAAACAAATTTCTAAACTTAAAGTTGAAAATTCAAATTTGAGGTCACTATCTAAAACTTTAAATTCTCAAATTGATGAAGGTTTATCTAAAAATATCAATTGTTTAACTAATGAAAGTAAATTTACAAAAGCTACTTTTGATAGCGATAAGGATAATTTTAACTCAAATATTAATCATGAATCAAATATTTCAAATAGTTCTAAAATCAGAAAAAGTAATTTTTCAAAAAGGAACTCAAATCCAAACAAACAACTACTAGAAATAGATGAAAATTCAGAAGATATAAATGACGACAAATATAAGAATAAAAGACCTTACAGTGAAATGGAGAACTCAAAATCAAATGATGAAAAGAAAAACCAAGAAGTCATTCCTCCATTTTTGGAAAAGTATGGAAGACTAATCCATTCTCGAACAGGTGAAAGATTGTATATCGGATCCTCATCAATGACTTTGTTCGGTTTAGAAATTAATCGATTGGTTGCACCAATGTTATTAAACAACAGTAATAATAAGCCAGTCGGATCTCCTGATTCAGTAGCTTCAAATACAACAGATAATGAAACAATATTGGAAAAAGAAGGTAATGCATATAGGATTATGTTAGGTAAAACACATTCAAGACCAGGAATTGATGTTAATTTCACGTTACCAAGTTATAGTTACGCAATGTTATTAGTTGATTCATTTATTTCTTATAATGATGGATGTTTTTATTTCTTCAATGAAGGTTTAGTTAAAGTTAATTTAAGGAGAATTTATAACGATGACACCAATGGAGGGTTTAAATTAGATTATGGAATTGAAGCTTTAAATAATTCACCACAAAATGAATCAACTTTAGAAACTATTTGGTTTTGTAAGCTTTTATTAATATTTGCAATTGGGGAAATGTATTTAGGTACCGCAAATTATTTGAATGGGTATAAGATAAACGATAAAATCAGAAAGAAAAAACAAAAGTTGAATCGTAAAAATTCACCTATTTCCTCAAACACAGACACTCCATTAAACGATGCAAATGCCAATGGTGCTGGATTTTCTTCTTCACGTAAAACTAAATCTCATAATGTAACAAAATTACCAGGTTCAGGATTTTTTAATCAAGCAAGTGATTTATTTACAGGTTTATTTGCAAGTGGTTCCATCGATAATTGTACAAGAGAAGGTGGTATTGAAGTTTTACTTTTATATGCATTTTATCTTCAAGTTGCTGATTGTACTGCCGCATCATATTTTTATTTTGGTATTGCACTTAGAGCTTCTTTATTATTAGGTTTACATGTTGATATAGGTAAGGATACGTTGAACAGATTTGAATTAGAACATAGAAGAAGATTATGGTGGACTGTTTACATGTATGAGAGAATGTTGGCATCAAAGGCAGGTTTGCCCTTATCATTAACAGATGAAGATATTTCAACAGAATTACCAAATGATTTTGATATGTCAAATCCAGGCCCTGGTTGTGAAAATTACATTTTCCCGGAAGCTGAATTTATCAGTAATTGTGTTAAAATTACAAAGATTAATGCAAATATTTTAAGAAAGTTATATACCAGACAACCATCATCTAACATTTTGCCAGTTGTGCATGAATTAGTTGTTTCATTACTTAACTGGAAGAAATCCTTACCAAATGATATTAATTGTGATTACTCTCAAACTAATTTAGATATTTCAAGATTAATTGTTAATATGATGACCGAGTACTTCCAAGGTATTAATTTAGCTGTTAGACCATTATTATTCCATTTTGTTTTAGTAAATCTTAAATCTTCTAATCCCAAAAAAGGAAAATATTTAGATTTGTCGAAATATTCACCTGTTGTTTTGGCTTTACTAAATGCATCATTTCAAGCTTCAATTAATACAATAAGATCATTGTGGGCATTGCTTCCTGAAAATATGGTTGCAATGTTTGGATATATGGACAGAGAATATTTGTTCAATGCAACCGCAACATTAGTCTTATTTAATGCTACATTTGGAGTTTATGATGCTACTAAAGAACACTTAGATCATGCATTAACATTATTTACTAAAATGAGAAATTTAGGTAATCACCCAGCAACTTTACGTAGAGAACAAATTCTGAAATTATTATCAATTTTAGATTTCAATGGTGCAATGTCAGATTTAATAAAAACACATAACGATAATATAAATGTACCTTCATCATCTGCTAATTTGGATAATTCTTATGGTCATAATGTAAGAATGGGTAAAAGAAATAGCAATAATTTAGTAAATTCAGAATCTGATTCAAGTTCAAAAATTAATCCATTTAGTAATGAAAATTCAAATCAACCGATACATCCAGTTTCAAATAAAGTTACAACTAATTTAAATATTTCTCAACAGAAAGCCCCACAATCAATATCTGGAATGTTTCAAATTTCATCACAATATCAAACTTCTTTACAGCAGCAATCTACATTCAATTTATTGAATACACCATCATTTACACAAACAAATACAAATCATGGAATATCAAACACATTTAACGTGATTACGTCATCACAATCTCAACAATACGTTAATCCTACTATAAATTCAGTTTTAGACCAAAATCATTTATCTAATAATGATAATTCTATACCAAAGGAGGAATTACCAACACCTAATCTTGTTCCATTCTCTCCAAGTTTGTCTTTAATGCTTAATCAAATTGATGATATGCCTGAATTTGAACAACTTTCTTCAACAGTTAACGATTTGGAACTTTGGAAAGATGTTACTAATCAAGCTGCTTGGTTGCATAATGATATGGGTGGAGAGTTTGGTAATTTGTTGGATCAAACTGATAAGACATAGTTTATAAACATCTTTAAATTCTATAGACAATAGCTACACTATAACAATTTTTTTTATATTTAGGTATTTTTTTTGATTTTTTATTTTTATTTTGATGATTTTTTTTTTTTATCTCTATTTTTTTAATTTTTTTTTCAATAAAAAACGAAGTTAATTACACTAAACATCCTATATAGAATAAAACTAAGCAATAAATAAAATATAGCAGAAAAATAACTTAATGTAACAGAACATTCAACCTTTAAAAACTAAGGATAAGACTAAAGAGAAAAAAAAAACAAACACAAAGATAATTAATAGAAAAAGAAAAAGAAACGCACAATGTGAAAAAATAACAAATGAGATAATCTTTTATAAACTGATTAATTAACGTAACCCCAATTACATCAATTTTCACCTTATAATTTCAAATCATCACATCACTTTGAATTTAATTTTCAGCTGGAGCAGCTTCAGTTGCTTCTGCAGCTTCCGCAGCAACACCTTCATTCTTATAAGATTGATAAGCGTTAATAGCTTCATCTAATTGTTGGTTGAAAACTGCGTCATTTTCTAAGGAAGCAATGATTTGGCTATTTTCCATAGATAAAAGCATACCAGTGATTTTACCGATAACAACAGGGTCTTCAACTTTTTGAGATTCAGTAATCTTTTCATAAATCTTATTACCTAAAGCATTCTTTTGTTGTTCAAATGGTAATTGAGCAATTGCTTGAGCTAATGATGATTCATCCTTACCGACCTTTCTTGGTTGTTGCATTTGATTTGGTCTGTTTTGGTAGTATCTTTGTTGTTGTTGCATTCTACCTTGGTAATCATTGTAGACTGGTTGAACATAAACTGGAACTGGTTGACCGTTGGCACCAACTCTAAAGTTTTGCATATCTGGTCTTGGAGCACCTTGTTGCATCATCAATGGGTTTGGAGCACCTGGGAATGGACCGCCTCTAACACCATTAGCCATTGGTGGGATAAAGTTTTGACCGTAAAACATTGGAGCAACAAATTGTCCCATACCACCTTGAACTGCAGCTTGTTGCATTCTCATTTGGTTTCTTGCTTGAATTTGTTGAGACAGTTGGTTTCTTCTAACATCCTTTCTTTGAGCTAAAGCAACATATAATGGCTTAGATTCAACAATTCTTTGGTGCATTTCGTTAATAGCCTTGGTTGCTTCTTCAGGAGTAGAAAAACAAACAAAACCAAAACCTTTAGATTTACCAGATTCATCCTTCATAACAATGACGGAAGTGATGTTACCATAAGGAGAGAATTCTTCCTTTAATTTTTCATCATCAATAGAATCATCTAAGTTTTTAACAAATAAGTTAACACCTTGGTATTTGCTCATCTTTTCTTGTTTAACAGCATCATGTTGTTGCTTTAATTGTTCAACTCTTTCTCTCTTCTTTTGAGCTCTACCAACGTATAAGATCTTACCATCATGTTCAGTATCATTTAAACCTTCAACAGCCTTTGCAGCATCTTCGTGGTTTTCAAAGTTAATAAAAGCAAAACCTCTAGAGTTACCAGCTTCATCAGTAGCTAAATGAATAGAAGTAACTGGTCCATAAGCAGAAAAAAGTTTTTCTAAGTCATCTTTAGATAATTCAACACTAAAGTTTTTGACGTAAACGTTAGTGAAATTTTCAACTAATTCTTGCCATTTGGATTCTCTGTCCTTCTTCAAAACGTGAGGACCAACGAAAACTTCTAAGTCGTTTAACAACATACCATTAACGTTTTCAATTGCTTCTCTTGCTGATTCAGAATTGTCGTAGTGAACAAAACCAAAACCCTTAGAGTTACCTTGAGCATCAGTAGCAATTTTACAAGATAAAATGTTACCGAAAGAAGAAAAGGTATCGTGTAAAGTCTTGTTATCAATATCTTTGTGTAAATTTTTGATAAAAATATTACCAGAACCATTCTTTCTTGAAGCTGGATCTCTTTGAGACCACATGATTCTACATGGCTTACCCTTAATTTCAGCGTAGTTTAATTCTTCTAATGCCTTTTCACCATCAGCATGATTTTGGTAATTAACATAAGCATAACCTAAAGATTGCTTGGAGACAGCGTCTCTACAGACTCTAATAGAAGAAACTGCACCAATGTTAGAAAATAATTCATATAATTCTGATTCTGAAACACTTGGGTCAAGTTCACCGACGTATAAAGAAGAAGGAACTTCATTTTGTTGAGATTCTGGAGCTGGGGATTCTTCAGTAGTAGTGACTGGAGTTGATTCAGTATTTTCAGTGACTGACAATTTTTCAATATTGTCAGAAAGTTGGTTAACATCAGCAGAAGACATTTTGATTGTTATTTTTTATTTGGTTTTTTTTTGAAAAATTAAAAGTGTGTTGTTTGTTGTTTTAAAATAAAGGAGAAGTGTAATTAAAATCTAACCAAAAGAAATTTGATCTTTTTATTTTTATAAGATTTTTTAATTTTTTTTTAGTTTTTTTATATATTAGGGTAGTTTTTTTTTCAAAATATGTGGGAAAAATCCGACTATACAGAAAAAATGGACCGGCGGTAAACGACTATGAAAACTAAAATATGTTCTGGAGAAAGAAGAAAGCCAAAAGCTAAAAGAGAAAAGAAAGGAAAAGAAAATATTAGAATAAAAAGGGCAAAGTAAAATTTCCTAAAAGTACATCATTACCAGGCCAAATTTCAGAAAAAGGGAATATGAGACGGGGAAGGCGACGGGGAAGGCGAAGGCGACACGCTCCTGCCGAGGACGACGAAGCGGAGTGAAAAATTTTCACACTCGCGGGAGGGGAAAGAAAAGAAGGGAAGACAGAATTTTTCTGTGGCGCGGTTTGGCCGGTTTGCGGTCGATCGACGCCAGAGCGGTCTTGTGGTGTCTACAATTCTGCACTATCTGTCACGTGTGGCACGTGTCAGTTACAAGGATAGATTAGGACATCTTACTCTATTCCTATTATATACATGTTTTATACCCTTTATAGATAGTTCTATGAACTTACCTCTTCAACAACCCATTATTATATTTTATTATTATTTCTATCAGATACCTTAGGCTACAGTCGACTTAACTGTGGATAGAGTACGTGCATATTACAGGCGGAGACTTACCCTGAAATACGTACACTGAAATATTATAAATATTTTTTTTTTTTTTTAAGAGACTTATAACTAATTCAATTATAAGAAAGCACCAAATCACACCCTATAGAGAAAAAAAATAACAATTAAGAAATGCAAGAAACTCACCAAAGATCTGATTTGGAAACGATCAAATCATTGCTTGTGGATATGGACAAGAGGCTCAGCGCAGAACAAAAAACAACACAAGAATCAATTCAATTCTTGCATAATCGTGTAGAGGCTACTGAAAAAATGATCCAGATCTTGAAAAAGGAAGAAGACGATGATGCTATGGATTTTAACGAAAAGATCCTTGAAAATTCCGAAGCTCTTCTCATGTTCAAATCAAAAACTAACCTAGTCAAGAAAGACGAAAAATCTTTGGATCAATTGAATGAATTACACAAACAAGTGGAAATGTTACAACTTAGTAATAACAGTGGTCATACCACCGAAAGGAAAAGGTTATTTGATGAAAGTTTTACAAAATTACAAGAAGAACTTGTGCAGTTCAAAGCACTACAACAGGAAGTCCAAACAAATAGAAACGACACCAATTTTCTAAAAAACCAGCTAGATACAACAGTTTCAGAGGTTGGTAATTTGGAAAAAGCTACCTTACCAGAATCTGAAGGCGCCAAAACTGAAATAGACGCACATTCAGAGAAAATTCAGTTATTAATCCAAAGAATAGAAATGCTAGAAGCTAAATCTACATCTCAAGAACTTCATGCGGATAAGGAATCTTCCACATTAAAAGAAATTAAGCAATATTTTAACCAAATTTTGTTAGAAGATTCCGCTGCTGAACTATTAAAATCTGCCAGATTATCAAACAAACACGTTCCAGATTTAGCAACAGCAATCAAATCACTTCAAATGAACGTCATTAAACTTTACGATCCAGCAAATGAATTGAATCGAAAATTAGTAAACATACAAATGGCATTCATTCACAACAATATTGCCATTACCTTATGGTTAAGAACCATTAAATCATTTGCTCTAGAATCATCATTACAAGTTGCTGCTTCTTCTATCACAAATTATAACGAATTTTTGGTTATGTTATTTTCCGGTATAAATCTTACTTCATACATAGAAAGTAAGACAAAGGAGATCGAAGAATTCCAGATGAAAACTTCATCAATGAAAGCTTATTTTTCTAGATGGATTTTATTAGCCAGGGCATATCCCTTTGTGAATAGCTCGGCAAACACAATTCAACGCACCCTCTTACAAGTTGCTCAAATGAACCAGCTAAATAACTGTGTTGCGGATATCAGAAATTTAACCACTTTGAACCAATTAGCTAAATTTGTTGAACAAAATCTCACCTCAACTCCTTTTGTTTTACCCAAAGTTCCACACCACCGCCACAAACTTCAATACAACTCAACGCAATTAGTAACACAAATTCCTTAAAATACAAACTTTTTCAACAAAGAGAACGCTCTACTGCGAACCGATCAAGAAAACCAATCAGATTCCGGTGCTGTCGTTGTAATTGTAATGACTGTAAAGAACAATTAAAATTATATCAGAAACGCAAACATTTCAATCACACTAAAAAACCAAACTATCAATTTAATGGTATTCATGTTCAATTTGAAGATGAAGATGCTGCTATGTTAGAACTACAAACCCGTTGTCCAAAATACTTTTCCCATGTTGAAAAACGTATGTTACGTTTTATCGAAACTCCCTCCACTTTTCCCATCACTAGAAAGAAAAACATTGACTTTGTTGGCCCACTCAACTCCGTTGTCGTTGATTTTTCTTTCACACCTGCGAGAGCTAGATATATCACTGCTGCTGTCGAATACGTTACAGATTACTGCGTTGCTTTACCAACTATTTCAAATGAAAGTGTTGTCGTTGCCAAATTTATCACTCAACTAATTTTATTCTTCCCCATTTTAAATGTTATCATTTCGGATAATGCGTCTAATTTTGTGAATACCGAGACACAAAATCATATTGCGTCATTTGGTATACGCTGGAAATTTGTTAGCCGTTATTATCCTCAAGCAACTAGTCGAGTTGAGCATGTCAACGGTATTCTCAAGCGAATGCTCAAAGAATTAAACCCCAATTTTGACCAATGGCATTTATTTCTATTTCAAGCTGTTACAATAACACCACTAATATTTTCCAAACTTCCCCATGTAAATTGTTTTTTGGTCATCCTACTCAAATTCGTTTGCTCATTCCAATATTCATGCCCTCATTAGAAAGATTTACGCTGATATTCCCCTTACGGTTACTGAAATTGATGCAACTATTCTACATATCCAAGAGTTGGATCTACTTACTCAACATAGTGAGCAGACTATGGATAAACGCCATGTCAAACGTTCTCATCTAAAACTATTAAACGATCCACGCTTTAACAACAATGTCTACACGGTTGGTGAATTTGTTTTTGCTAAAAAATTTAATAAACCTCACAAAACTGACCCTTCATATGATGGTCCATTTATTGTTGCCGAAACATTCGACAAAAACACTTACCGATTGAAGGATCTTCATGGCAAACTTTTACCGTACACTTAAAATTTAAGTCATTTGCGTCCTTACTATCAGCACTACGGCTCTCCTTTTCGAACCATTACCTATTACACTCATTTGTGCCCAACAGCGTAATTTATTTGTCGATACTTTCAAATAAAGTCAACTTATTTCATTTTGTTTATTTTAACTTACTACTTTGCTTATCAATTATTTTTCACTACATGTTCAAAATTTTTCGAGGAGAGGTACATTGTGGTATCTACAATTCTGCACTATCTGTCACGTGTGGCACGTGTCAGTTACAAGGATAGATTAGGACATCTTACTCTATTCCTATTATATACATGTTTTATACCCTTTATAGATAGTTCTATGAACTTACCTCTTCAACAACCCATTATTATACTTTATTATTATTTCTATCAGATACCTTAGGCTACAGTCGACTTAACTGTGGATAGAGTACGTGCATATTACAGGCGGAGACTTACTCTGAAATACGTACACTGAAACATTATAGTTTGTGCAGATCTACCAAGACATTTATGTTGAAGACACAGGATGATGCTCTCACAGATTTAAGTTGTCCATTATTTTTAGTTGATAAATTGCCAAACGGGAACATATTGTACATTGTTTGGGGTTTGACGCTAAACAATGTAAGCTTTACTTGCATTATTATACGACTACGTTCCAAATAAGAAGTAGTTTTGTTTTTGTTTTTTTGAAAAAACTCTTACATTCTGCTGTAGGTTTTATGACTACTAACATAACAGCATTTGGCTGGAGAATACGTATTTACTCCCGAAATTCTTTGTTGCTAACTTATGAGATACTTTTCATGAACTCATACCAATACGTTTCTATACTATCTAATAACATGCTCGCATTAGCTTCATATCTTTTCGCATTGGACATTACGGGCAAGAGGAGGCTCGTTCTTTTAATGTTTCTTCTTTCTTTCTTTCTTTCTTTCTTTCTTTCTTTCTTTCAAAATGATAAAAGACAAAACTATCGTTAAAGCCGAAACAAAGAATTTCTCCAACATTATCATCTTGTCCAGTCAGACCTTTTATTGCGACTACCGCCATAACCTAGAATGCATGCAAGAGTTTTTCTTAAAGTAATGTCTTTTTTTAAGAAGCAATAGTGCCATTACTTTTGAAAACAATTATTGCATATACTCTAGGTTATATTGACAGTCATCTAGAAAGGTTTGATTGCACGATATGTTAATTTGGAAAAAATTCGTTCCTGTGAAACTGCACTTTACCATTGCTATGATTTTACGATTAAATATCTATTAGTAATCTTAGTACAAGAATTTTTGATGCCGTTGTTAAGAAAACAGCATACTTATATCAAAAATTTTCGTATGATAGCTTCCATACAAAATATCACCGAAATGGTTTTTTGTCAGGAGCACAGAGGCCGTGTTATAGGATATACTGTTTTGCCAGCACGTAACAACCTTTAAAAAAAACTCAAAATGATTTTGTTTCCATCAAGAGAATGTTTACATTTGAATTGACAAAAGAAAATATTACAAAATAGACATTTTGTTTTTCTTGCACAAAAAATCTGTTATAATAAATAGAAAATTACCTAACTTCGTTCCCGTAATGTTATCAAAGAGGTAATATACTTATTTTATATTTTTTAGAGAAAGCATAATCAAATGAACAATAGGAAAAAATAAAGCCAAACCAAAAATGGTAACAACCCGATATCAGATAAATTGCACAGAAGTGATTACTATTTATGATGAATGAAATTCATATCAGTTAAATCAAGCTTTAGCTTAATTAGTTTTAGTGAAAACAGCAAACAAAGCGACACAAAGTACCATCATAGATATTTTGCGAAACTTATATATTGTGCTATAGAAGGTTTGTGGTCAATCTAAACCACAAGGGGAAAAGTAGAAATAAATAAAGCCAGAAGCTCAATATAAAGCTCATTATTTTCCTTTTCTTTTTTTCTTTCTTTCTTTGATTATTCTCTCCTTTTGTCCAGAAAATCGATTAGTTGTTCAAATAATAGGGGACAACTATTATTTTTGAAAGGGAGGTATGAAAGTATCAGTTGATACAATGGCCCAGAATTTCTAGTCTTTAAATATCCGATTCATTTTGCGGTCCATTTTTCTTCTATTCGTATTATCCCGATTTCTAATCTCTCTAGAACCAAGATAATATTAGATCGGAGGATGATGTGAATGAAACAAAACATGGATAGGATATTTCAAAAACGTCTGAATTCAGGGTCAATGTTTCTAACAACAAATATTTGTGCATGCACTACCTGAGATTAATATTGCTCCTTTTATATTTGGAAAACTACCTGACAACCTCCGCCGGACCAGAATTCTACAAGTGTTGAGGATTTAGTACTGTAAGAATGTAAACTTTATTTGCGTGGCTACGATGATGTTTCTTATGGAAATAGTAGTGTCATTTTGTCAAAAATACTTTTTGCGTCTACATTAGGCTTTAGTACCCTTTTCATAGGAGACTTTGATTGGGCGAGACAATATTGTTGCTTTTATAATTTTTAACAGTTGCTTTTTTGTAATTTCACGTCCTTTAGCAAATGTCTATCGAGAATCGCAAAAAGTGGTTTACTAGTAAGATTTAGTTGTTGTCGAATACAATATTCAACTAAAAATTGTTCATAAGAACATCTGTTCCATAAATTGCCAGACTGGTAGGTATTTAAAAAAAATAGCTTAATAATATAAATCAAATTATATATCAAATATAATCATTGACATTTTTTTTGTCCTCATTTTACGTGCTTCACTTTTTTCAGATACACACGTTTGATGTCTTCCGCCTTCACTCCTTTCTTTGGCCATGATTTACATGCTTCAATCCACAATTCATCATCCAAACCCGCCTTGTTCTTAGCCACCTCTTCAATACATCGTCCAATATTGATTAATGAAACCTTTAATTTGTTGGCCCATTCAACCTTATCCAGTCCTTTACCTTTCGACATCCATATTTTCAAATCATTACTCACTGGTGCTAACAATGGATGCATACCCCCAACTCTCTTTGGTCCCGTAGGAGTAACTTTATGTAACGTACTAGAAGAAGAATTCCCACCGGAGGAAATAGATGAATTAGATTGACCCTCTCCCGATCCAGAACTAGATGCCACGGTACTATGTGAACTATTATCTCCGTTCTTATTATCTGAAACATCTGGCGTAGTAGAGTTTTTAGGAACACGCTTTCTGGTTTTCTTAACAACAGGTGGTGTACTCGAATCTCTATTGTGGTCAGCAGGTAAATTAAGTGTATCCTTTAAGAAATTGAGTAAATAATCAGCCCTTCTTACTAAATGAACAGCGGCTGGAATTCTTTTATTAATTTTATCTTTTTCTTCTTTAGTTGCATTAGCTGGTGCACTTTCTAAAAATATCTTATTCTGCAAATTTAAAATTGGATCATCTCTAATTTGAACCCATGAACCATAACCGAATTTATAAACACCAATCAGTAAATGTCTATCATCTTCAGAAGTCCAATCACATGACCACCCATGAACTGATTTTGGATCAACTTTAAACTTTAATTTCATTAAGTCATCATTGGGAAGATACTTTCTTAGAACGTTTAATTCAATAGGTCTTGATAATATAGTTTCTGCATTTAAATTTCTACATCCTCCGTAATCAAATAAAACTGCCCTCTTCTCCTTCTTTTTTGCATTCAATGCCTGTAATTTAGGTGTAGGATATGATGAACCATCTGCATTTGGTGGTAATTGTGAATTTTCTAATTTTTCCTTATATGTAGCTTCTTCTAAAGCTTTTATTTCTCCATTTCTCTTGGTTTCAGCATTTTCAACTAAATGTTTAGATTTTTCATACATATCACTGTAACATTTCTTCATAACTTCTGGATTCTTATTGGGTAAAGTACCATTTTCAACTAATTCATCAATTCTAGCACCAACGTCACCAAATTTCAAAATGGCCCTATAAATACTTCTAACTTGCGCTTCAGTTAATTTATTCATATCTAATTTTCTACCACGTCTTCTACTTTCAGTCTTATTATCTTCATCAGCTTCATCATCTTCCTCTTGATATTCTGATTTAACTGCAGCTTTACGTTTCCTACTAGACATTTCAATTTGTTCTTTAAGAAAGGCCTCTTCTCTTCTTTTCTCTTCTTCTTCCTTAATTTTCTTCAATTCATCTTCTGGAATAATATCATCCCAATCAACATCGGCTTTATAATCAGTGATTTCAAATTGTTTTAAAAATTCCTCACTACCTAAATTAGATTCACCTAGTTCTGGTGTTGTAATATGATCTTCTGCGTGATTAAGAACAGCGTCTAAATCAAAGTTTTCTAGTTTCTTTTGATTATCAGTTTTTTGGAACATCGCACTAGCGCCAAATTTCAAAATTTCACTTAATTCTCCACTAGATGGATCACTCTTTGCGCTATTAACATTCTTATCAGTAATACCTAATGAAATAATTGCATATTCTAAAATCATCTTTCTTCTGGCTCTTTCTAAGACTTGTTCTTCAATTGTATCTTTAGAAACAAACCTATAAATCATAACATGATTCTTCTGACCAATTCTATGAGCTCTTGCCATTGCTTGTAAATCAGCTTGTGGGTTCCAATCTGAATCAAAAATAATAACAGTATCTGCAGTCATTAAATTAATACCTAAACCACCGGCTCTTGTAGATAGTAAAAAAACAAAATCTTTAGAATCGGAGGCATTAAAATGGTCAATTGCAATTCTTCTTTTATGTGAATTAATTGTACCATCTAGTCTTTGAAAATTTAACCCTTTTAATTGTAAATAATCACCAATAATATCTAACATTCTAACCATTTGAGAAAAAATTAAAACTCTATGACCATCCCTTCTTAATTTATTTAATAATTGATCTAATAAAACCATTTTGCCGGATGACATAATTAAACCTCTTAAAATATTTTCTCTTGATGAACCAAAATTAGATAACACTTTATCTTCAACACCATCAAATAAATATGGATGATTGGACGCTTTCTTTAACTCGGCGACAATATTTAAAAGTGAAAATTGTGAACCTTTGATACCTTGATTTAAAGCAGAATAATTTTTTGTTAAAATATTCTTATAATAATCAGTTTGAATATCTGATAATTCAACTCTTAAAATTCTTTCAGTTTTACCAGGTAATGAAGTTTCAACATCTTTTTTCAATCTTCTTAAAATGTACGGTTTAATTTTATTTTGTAAATCCTTAATGTAAGTTTCTGCTTCTTCATTTGGGGTATCAAAATCAATTTCTTGATCAATACTAAATCTACCAGGCATTAAGAAATTACATAATGCAGCCAATTCTTTTAAATTATTTTGTAACGGAGTACCAGTAATCAATAATCTGTTTGCAATTTTGAATTCAAATAATGATTCATATAAGGAACTTTCAGCATTCTTTAATCTATGAGCCTCATCAACTGCTAAATATTGCCATCTAAAACTACCTAATTCAGATGTATCTTTTAAGATATATTCATAAGTTGTAAGTAGGATATTGAACTTTGGTTTCTTTTTATTATTTCCAATATAAAATTCATAATCTCTGAGAGTTTTTCTTGCTTTAGTATTACCCATATAATAAATAACATTAACATCAGGTGCCCATTTTTCAAAAGTTTCTTGCCATGCAGGAACAGTAGATAAAGGAACAACAACTAAATGAGGACCATTTTGTCTTCTAGCATAAATTAACCAAGATAAGAAAGAAACAGTTTGAACAGTTTTACCTAATCCCATTTCATCAGCAAGAATACCATTTTCATCTCTTGACCATAAAAAAGCCATCCAATTTAAACCCGTCAATTGGAAATCTCTTAATTCACCACCTTTAATAAAAGCAGGTTGTGCAGTTAATTTTTCAAATTTAGGTCTATTTGAGCCATAAGATGCAGAATTAGCAGGTAAAATCTTAGAGTTTTGTCTATTTTGGAAGTTTTTAACTTGCTTTGGGGCATTTGGAGCAATTTCAGATGCCAACTCCCAAGTACATTCATCATAATTTAATCTTTTCCATTTAACTAAATATTTAAGAGCAGATTCACCATTATCTAGAACAACTCTTTCACTATCAATGATTCTATCGACTTTTTTATATTCTTCGAAATTCTCTCGTCTTGTATCTTCTTCAATATCTAATTGTTCGATATCTTCTCGAGTAACAAAAGGATCTTTTCTATATTCACGATCTTGTATAATATATTGATTGATATAATTATCCAGTTTCTTAAAACCTTTCAGACCTTTTTCTTTTAATGATTCATAAGTTTCCCAACTATTGTGTATATGAGCAATATCTATCCATTTAATTAAATATTCAAAGTCTGTTTTTGGATTACCATGAATATAAAGTTCTTTAAGCTGAGTTCTTTTTTGTTCCTTTTTCTTTCTTAGTAATGCTTTTTCATCAACTTGATTTTGGTCATTTTCAGATTTAATTAAAGTTGTTTCATCATCTTCATCTTCATCTTCTTCATCGGAACTTTCATCATCACCAATAACTCTATGGTTAACAATTATATCAATTGAAATCGGTGGTTCAACTGAAGAGTCTTCATAATCATCATAATTTTCATAACCTGCACCATTCAAATCATCATCATCATAATCGTTAGCATCATCAGATTCTAATAAATCTTCATCATCTCCATTATCAACATTATAATTAACACTTCTATTATTATTACGACTTGAGAACCTAACAGCTTGAGATGAAAATTTTTCAGCAGAAGAGTTGGCATCATTCTTAACTTTCTTCTTAAAATTCTTATTGAGTTTTAGCTTTTTCTTAGATTTTTTAGATTTTTTATTTGAATAAAAATCATCATCATCATCGTCATCGTCATCTTCTTCTTCATCATCATTGTCTTCATCTTCAACAAGATCATTATATTGAAAATGTTCAGCATCTCCATCATTATCAGAGCCCAAATTTTTCTTTTGTTTTCTCTTTCTTGGTTGGATATCATCATCTTCTTCATCATCTGAAAAACTGTATGAATCAGCTTTAGTTCTAACACGTCCAGAACGACGTAAACCGTATAATTCTGGGTTGTTTTCAATTTCGTCAGTAATAGGCATATTGTATAGTTATACTGATCAGTTAGAAATTTTGATAAGAATTAATTGGAAACAATAAAATAGGACCGTTGTTAAGAATAAAAAGAAAAACAAACTAATAGTTTCGTTCAGTTCAAAAATCGGCGAGGTTTTTTTTTTTTGTTGATTTCTTTGGTTGTGTTTTTTTTCTGTTAGTGAAATACGACCTAAACTATTAACAAAATTATAAATATATGTGTATATAATTGAATGCTTTTGTGCTGCAAATGTAAATTCAGTTTTCTGTATACCTTTTCTTTTTAGAGAAAAATACTAGTTAAAATCGTTTAAAAAATATAGAGAAAAATGTTTTTCCAAGATATATTTGACTAGTTTAAACAGACGTGACCACTTGAATGAGCGTCGCAACTAAATCTATATTAGAGTAAATACTATAAACAAGGAAGAAGATAGAAAGAAAAGTCCCACTCAACAGCAGACCCCTGAGCAAAACCACAAAAGAACCAACACCTGCCACGAGTACAAGAGAGAAAGCATTAAGCGCCACCAGCAAATGTTTATTTGATTTCCGTGAATGCTTGGACAACAGTATACAGCGCTAGAAGAAGCCACCTGATTGGCCAACATGTTGCTGGTACGGTGGCCCTGGTCTACTACACCCGTCTGACGACGCCAGTGATTTGTCAAAGACAGCTCAGGAAGCCTAATTGATTTGATTTGGCTTGGTTTGTTTGTAATCATGCAATATTTGCAAATGAATTTTATTAACAAAAAAAAAAAACAGTAAAAGTAAAAGAAGAAAAAAAAAAAGGAAAAAAACCCATAACCTGTAACAGAAAATATCAAATTTATGATACTGAATTGATTTGTTGTATCGATAGATACATAATTTTAGCCATGATATCACGAGTGGTAATATTAAGTAAATTTATTGTATTAGGATGAATGTTAAAATGAAAAACGTTTCTGTCTTGGAAAATAAAATAAGAAAACATGAAGCAAAATTTAAAATATTTCTCCGCACGCCAAGATGGAAGGACCAACATATCAGTATCAAAGATGGATCAGAAAATAGCAAAAACAATACCGCAAAACACAAACGGAAAAGACCGTCAAGAAGGGACTACCATGTCACATGGGAACACGAAATCTAGCACTAACATAAAGAGTGAGTAAAGAGGAATCCCAAAAACAGTAAGATCTAGCAATATGAAGAGTAAAAAGAAGCCACGACGACAACAGCGCCAGAAACAGCACCAACGCCAGCACTCCAAAAAAGACTCGGCCTCGACCACGGCCTCGACCACGAGCATGACCACTGTCGCCGCCAGATGAAGTTACCCAAACAGGCAGGTGGTTCTGGGCGATTCATGGTCGACCAGCCAGCCCCACCGCAGAACGATTCCAGACCCGGCCATTCTCTCGGCCCGTCCCCCGAAAAAGAAAAGAAAGAGAAAAAACATGACCGCACCAGCAAAAAACAGGCCTGGACAAAAAAGTGGGAAAGGCTTTCTTTTATAGCGTTCGGACTCGCTCGCCAGGCCCCGTTTTTTTTCGTTTTTTGCCCTCCGCCCTCTCCAGCCGTCTCCGAACTTGTCTTGTCTGGCTATAAGAGACACCTCTTTTCTCTGTTTGGCACATTTCTGAAAGAGTTATATCCTTTTCCAAGTAGCTACCATGAGCAGAGCACCTGACACTGACGCAAACATGCATCCCGCCGTATGCGACTCATCCTCTTCAACTTCTGAGCAAGAAACCTCAAATTCTGATTCGGAATCTGGCGCATCCCTCACACGCCACTCTCCTGATAACTTAATTTCAACTTCAAATAATAATTCCATGGATCAACTCACAGACTCTCGGAGACACACCTCTGAAAGCGAAACTTTTGAAAATTCAGATACAGTAGCAACTGATTCTGAAGCTCATCATTCTGTCAACTCCGGAGATCATAATGATGAAGATAATAATAACAATAATAACGATAAGGATAATAACGATAAGGATAATGATAACGATAACGATAAGAATAATAAAAATAGTAAAAATAATTTTGGTTATTCCACTCGTCCTGCTTCTAGAGTGACTGAAATTTTCAATGCAATAGGTGTCAATTTTAATAACAGTAATAGATTGAGAGTTGACGAAAGAAATACACCTATTATGGCAAGAAATAACAATGCTACTAATTTGATCCACCGGCTTTTACAACCTTCTGGAGAACGTATTGCTGCTGATACTCTTCATGCAAGAAACAATAATTCAAGTCACTCAATTTACGGTTCTTCCCTTTTTCAACATCATCCCGAACATGAGTTTGACTATGGTATTCCATTATTGATGCAAAAATATGGATTAATAAATTTGCTGAATAATTTATTAGTTCACAGAAGTTCCCATGCATCTGTCGCGATTCCTGGTTGTTGTCTTACTCGCGATTTTCACAGAAAGCGCGACTTTTATCAATTTTCCCTGGGTGAGAACAGTTTGGAATGTCTGCACAAGAAAAAACAACCAATTGAAGTTGTAAAGCTTTCGCCCTCTTCACATTTAAATGCTGGTTCGGTTTTCACATTACCCACAAAATTAAACGGATTATCACCAACACTTAAATTTACTAAGGTGGACTATAATAGTCTAGATTTAACGGGATTCCTTCAAGTTGGTGATGTTACTTTAGGCTTTGATGGAGAATTGATTGATTTTCTGAAAAACGATTTAAGATGTTCACAAGAAGAAAAGTTTTTGATTGAAGGAAATATTTTTAATAACTTACTAAGAAACAAATTAGTTTTTAGTGGCAAGTTTAAGAAGTATTTTGCTTGTAAGAAGGAAAAATCTTACAATGATGATAACATTTTACCTTTTAGTCTGGATAAAATGGGTTATATTGTCTCTAATAGAAGAAATGATGAAAAAAGAATTTCAAATCCAACCGAAATTCGTCCTGTAACATGGCCAAAATTTCCAACTAATTCGATTTTCCATAAACTGCAAATTGTAAACAATTACAAATTTGATAGCTTTAAATCACTTTCTAAATGGTTTGACATGCCACCATTAAATCAATTTATTAAAACTACATCTCCTCCAATCCCTCTAAATAGAAAGCATCAATGCACGAATAATCCTGAAAATTTAATAATTTGTAAGGATTGTGTGAATCTAATGCTATCTAAATTTATATTTATGAAATTAGAAATTGATATTGAGGATTTGGTTGAAACTCCAAAGGAAAAATCAAAAGTCTTCAAAGTTATTCCTGATTTGGTTTATAAACATCGAAGAAAATACCATTCCTTTGCACACACATTTTCTTCTAGAGCCAATTACAATTTTCGAAGAGATTTCTACCCTGGACCAGCTGGATTCTTTTTTTCAGCAGATGGAAAAATTAGACTATTTGGGGAATCACGTAATAGGGCAAGATTTAATTATTTACGAAGCTGTGATTATGATAGTGATGATGAGAATGCTGGTAAGAATGATGGTGATGATAATGAATTTGATTTGCAAAATGAACAGAATCAACCCGGTGAGGAATTGCATCATTTTGGTACTGGAATGGATATGGATTTTTACAATGATTATAGTTTAAATGGAAATGAAGACAATATTTCTGATGAAGAATATCTGTCTACTGATACAGAGCTTGAACAAAACAACGATAAAGTTCCTGATCCTGATTTTGATGCACAAACTTCAATTAGTAGGGATTTGTTTTCAGTATGGCCATTATCTTCTGAAAGACTTATTGAGCCACACCCTATTTTGGATTCTGAAATTTCTGGATATGATTCTGACATTCCTCATAGCTATGGCTATAATAATGGTAGATCTGGAAGATTATCACGTTTTTTATCCAATGTTAATTTGCCAACTGAACAAAGTAAGCGTAAAAAGGACCCAACTTCAGCTTATGATTTATACAAAACAGGATCTTCAGGAATGAAATTGAAATTGTTTGCTTGTATTAATCGTACTACTGGTGAGTTGCACTTAGTACCAGGTAATATGGATCCAAATATGTGGAGCAATGAACAATGCAATGGTGAGTTATTTCATGATATTGAAACTTTTGGTAAAGTTTTCAACTTGTTTATGAATACTTCAGAATCATCGGATAGTCCAGATACAACTTTCACTAAAAGTGTAAAAGAATGGGTTAAGAATAACAGAGAAAAAGATGCAGAAATAGTGAAAAGACTTTTGGTATTACAATTATTAGCCAATCCTTCAATTACTAAGGGGTATGAAGAAAGAAAGGTCGATTATATTAAAAGAAAGGTTGGACACTATTCCAATAATGATACTTCAGATTCTACAAAATATGAACGTAAGAGATCGCCACGATTAAAAAAGAGGTTTGGTGTAAAAAATAAGGAAAATCACAAAAATAAGAATAAAATTGTTACTGATCATAATACATCACAAAAAACAATGGAGGAGGGTACTTCATCATCAGAATTGAGAGATGAAAGATTCAAAGATGGACATAATATGAAGGAGGGTACTTCATCATCAGAATTGAGAGATGAAAGATTGAAAGATGGTCGTAATATGAAGGAGGGTACTTCATCATCAGAATTGTCAATTGAGGGATTGAGAGATGAAAAGTTGAAGGATGGTCATAATATGAAGGAGGGTACTTCATCATCAGAATTGTCAATTGCGGGATTGAGAGATGGAAAGTTGAAGGATGTTCATAATACATCACAAAATACGATGAAGGAGGGTACTTCATCATCAGAATCGTCAATTGAGGGATTGAGAGATGAAAGATGGAGAGATCAAGTTTTGGATCTGTTACATGATAGTAATGACTTTGATGTTGATAATGGAAAAGTGATGACATTTAAACCTGGGAACAGTAAAGGTGATAATAGCAGAAGTTCATCACTGTTTTCATTTGAATACGCATAGTTAGTTGGGTTTTACAGTTTGTTTTTTTGTTTTTTCAAATAAAAAAAGAAAAAGAAAAAAAAAAGAAAAAAAAGGAAAAAAAAGAAAAAAAAATTGTGTTTGTATTTTTTGTATTTGGTTTATATAGTTCGTATAAAAAATATTATGATTAAAACAGAATGTGCATATTATGTACAAGAAGAAAGTATGCAAAATTTACCATATACCTCCATTTCTGTTATCTCTCTTCCTTTGTTCCATCCACTCTTTTTTACATTCACGATAAGCTTGAAAATATTCAGCACAAATTTCTTTATAATCTTCATCGTGATTTTCCATACATCTAATTGCCATTTTTGAAGATTCAGAACATGGATCATAATATCTTGATGGTTCTTTAATAATAAAACGATCTTTATGAAGACGTTGTGTGGGTCTATCTGGATAAAATCTGACTTCTGATACAGATTCCCCTGATTTTTTAACAAAATCATTTGTTATTTCAGATGTCTTGGATTCAAGTTTCCGGACTGTTTTATTATCTAAATATTCCATTTCTTCTTTAGATATCGTAGGAGCCAATCCTGTTAATGTAGAGGATTCGGATGTAGTTGGTTTAGAAGAATCCGTGGTCGATGTAGGCATTTTTTTATGGTTTGAGATTAAATGTAGATAATTGAGAAGTAGTTCTAGCTCAGAAGAAGGGCAAGTTGATGTGTAAAATCAACTTCGTTAACTAATTATCATGGGGAAGTTTGTCAGGAAACGCTAAAAAAATAGGGCTGTGCAACAAGAATGATTTTTTAATTTGTTTTTTTCAGATTCTTTTTCTTTTATATTTTCAATTTATTTTTTTCCTTTGGTTGCAAATCAACAGACAAAATCTACCATGGCTGTATTGGGAGAAATTTGTAAAAGATGCAAGAAGGAACCAACGACGATAGTTTCACGTAAAGATACCTTTTGTGCCAACTGTTTTGTACGTTTTATTAGAGGAAAGCAAAGAAAGAATATGCAAGATGATAAGTTTAAAGTGAAATTTAAAGATACTGTTCCAAAACCTCGTATTTTATTGGATATGCAGGATAATCATGAATCTTATGTTTTATTAGATATACTTATATCTATGCTTATGGAACAACTCTGTCAAGGACCAAAGGCAATTAGAGGATTTGATTTGATTGTTTGTATGATCAATGATTGTAAATCCAAAGTCTCTCAAGTCAATTTAGAAGGGATTATAGCTTTTTACACACAAGAAGAATTAGACAGACTAGGAATAATTTTTGTTGATGTTGATTGTGATGCATACTTAAGCAAGAATAATTTTGAACATCTCAGATTAGATTTACAACATTTCCAAACCTTTGTTTTTCCAAGTGATAATGATAACTCAAAGTCTATGAAATATAATGAATTATTATTACAAATTTCAGACAAATCTACAAGAGAAGATATTTCAGAAATTTTACATGAAGATATGATTATTCAAACTGCAAAGGATAAAAATTGTTCAATGGTTATTAAATCAAATTCAATGACCAGAATGGCTGTTGATATTTTATCAGATACTATTCGTGGGCGTGGTTCTGAAATTCCAATTATGTCACAAAATAAATATGTTGGAACTTTTGAAATTATTCATCCCTTACGTGATATTCTTAATTCTGAAATTAAAATTTATTCAACTGTAAGATCATTAAATAATTTATCACCGTCTTTAAATATAACAACAAATATTTCTGATATCTCTACAAAAAATAAAACTGTTAAAGAAATGGTTACTGAATATTTTCAAACACTTGAAGTTGAATATCCTGAAGTTGTGTCAACAGTTGTTAAAATTGGTGCCAAACTTACGAATCCACAAGATAAAGAATCTACAAATCATTGTGAATTATGTAAGGTTCCAATATATCATGATCCAAAATTATGGTTAGAGCAGATAACGGTTCCTGGACATGTTGCACCGCAAAATGAAGAAGAAGAAGCAAATTTAAAACGCTATTTAGATTCAATTGTTAGCACAAACTCCACCAATACAAATAAAGAAACAGGGGCTAAAAATGTCGATATTTGTTATGGATGTATGGTTACATTAGGAGTTTCTGAAGTCAAAGATTTACAATGGCCACAAAGACCTGCTAAGGAAGAAATTCTTGCCGAATATATACTAGATGATGATGAATAGTCTAAACTTGTTGCCCTGAGTAGTTTAAAACGTAGATGTGTAATTATGTAGAAAAAAAGGTTGCGTATTTTTTCATTTCTGCAATTTTTTTAATGTCTTTTTTTGAATTTGCTGATTATTTTTGCATTATTTTCATATCATTTTGTATAAGCTGTTTACTAACATAATGACGTTAAGTCATGGAATATCTGTTGACAAAGCTGTCGAAAAATCAATGTTAGAACTTCAAAAAATAGAATGTGAAATCCAAACTGCGGAAGCTAAAGTTGAACAATTTAAGAACAATTTATTCACACCAATATATGAAAAGAGAAGAGAAAGCATTAAAAACATTCCTAGATTTTGGTATATTGTTCTTGCCGAAAATGAAGATTTTCAGGAATACGTTACTGTTGAAGACATGAAATATATCGAATTGATTAATGATTTGTATGTTGAATATTGGGACGAAACAAACACAGAAAATACTGAAGAAATAAACGTTCCAAAGAAAGGTTTCAACATCACCATTGAATTTAAATCATCTGATGCTAAAGATAATCAAATCAAAGATCAAATAATAACTAAAAAATTTGAATGGGTGTTAGACTCAGAAACAGCTGTACGTAAATTAACCTCCCAACCAGTTGAAATTGAATGGCCAAGTGAATTAGAAAAGATCAATTCATTAAAACTGAAACAAATTGCTAAGGAAGAAAGTAGACCACTTACTTCTGAAGAAAAAAAAAGATATAGACAAGGTATGCGTTCATTTTTTTCATTCTGGCAATGGACTGGTTTAAAAGAAGGTAAAGAATTTAGAAATGGTGAAGATTTAGCAACACTTATTGCAGAGACTATTTTTCCAATAGCTCTAGATTTTTATACAATGGCATCAGTTAGTAATGGTTTAGATAATGATGACGAAAATGAAGATGATGAAATAAGTGGTGATGAGTTGGATTTAAGTGATGTAGAAGAAAATGAAGATGATAAAAGCAGATCGAAAAGACAAAAAAGAATATAAAGCGATTTTGATCTTTTTTTAAAAAATTTATAAAAGAACGAATGTAAGAATAGTTAAAAAACTTTTTTATTACAAGATATAATAGACCAGTATATAAGATTTTTAATCCATACCATAACTAGAGAAATAAGATCTGGTTTCCCAATCACAACTACTGTCAATTTTATCAATTGCTTTTAAAGCATCTAGAATATCATCATAATAAGGCCTAATAGATTGTTTAATACCAAATTCTTCACCATCTACCAGATATAATAAGTGTTCAATTCCGGAGCTCCTTAATCTTTGAATTAATTGTTTACTTTTAAATATTCTAGTAAAAAAGACATTAACTCCACGTTTTTGATAATTTTCAATAGTTTCATATAAAATTTGGGTAGCAGATGAATCAATACTTGTCATACCATGTAAATCAAAAACGACATGTCTTAATTCTTTGTTTATCGTCTGTTTAGATCCAGGATGTTGACGTGTTGATCCATATAATTCAATACGTTTCAAACGACCCTTCAGATCATTAGCATTAAAAAATGTCATTGGTTCAGCTATTTTCACAATCAAACAACCTTCACGATCTTCCAGTTTTGGGAAAATATCTGAATTTTTTAATTCAACGGAATTTGTGTTTTGATTTGGTGCTTTATCAATATCATTTAATTGGCTTGATGATGATGGAATAGGTGGATCATTTAAAGTATGAGGCAAACTTTTATCAATTAAGGATTGACGACGAAATTCTTTATAACCAGAAACAATCAATCTTTTTGGGAATTTGAAGAAAGAATTACTTGGAGAATCATCAGATCCAGGATTAATAAATGTATCAGTACCTGCCACTCTAGCTAAAATTTGAATTCTTGATTGAGTTGAATGTTTTAAAACTCTCATAAGTGAATAAAAACAACCCATTGAAACACCAACTTCAATTGAATAATATAATGATGCAGTTAAAGTAACTATGAAAGTGAAAAGTTCATTCCAACCTCTTGTGTTAATATGAAATTTCAATTCTTTTGGAGTTTCTTGTATCATTTTATAACCAACAATTGCAATAACTGAATTTAAGACACATAGAGGTAAGTAATAAATATAATCTAAAAGTTTAAAAGTAACAAATAATGTAGTTAAACCCATAACTAAGCCAGAGACGGGGGTTTTTGCACCAATCACTGCATTCAATTTGGATCTTGCATAACCACCAAAGGCAGGTAATGCACCAAACCATGAAACGGTTGCACCAACAACACCTAAAGAAACTAGTTCTCTGTTTGAAGATACTGGCATTTCTAACATTGAACTTAATGATTTACCTGCTGTTGAAGTTTCAAAAAAACCTAAAATTGCACAAACAAAGGAAACGGGAAATAAGTCACCCCACATTTGTCTATTTTGTTGAGATGTTGGATTTCTAAATTTAAAATCATCCATTGAAACAGAACCAACAATATCAATACCTTGTTTTTCAAAATCAAATGAGTAAGAAAATATGGTAAATAATAAAATAGTAAATAGAATTTCAGGGAAAAATGATGCAGATTTATATTTTCTTTTAATTAAGAATTTTTTAACTTGTCCTAAAAACAAAAGATTAAAAAAAGATAAAAAACCAATTGATGCAGTAAATTTATGATATTGATTGCAATATTTAATTAAAAAGATGAACTTTTCCACCGCAGAATGAACATGAATTTCTGGAGGTAAATTGGATAAAGTATCATTAAGACCCAAAATTGAGATAACAGAACTTAAAATCATTGATAAACCAATAGCAGTAATAAAACCTTTTAAGAGTGTTCCACAAAGAACGTTATCAAGATAACCAAAACGTAAAATACCAAAAGCCAAAAGAACCATACCGGAAAGAAAAGTTAAATTACACAAAACATCAACGGGATCAATTTCTGCATTATGTTTTGTAATTTTTTCAATTGTTTGACCTATAATCATTGAAACTGCAGCTTCTGGGCCAACAATCATCTGAGGAACTGTACCCATTAAAAGATAAACTATTGGACCAATTGATAAACCTAATAAACCAGAAGCAGTTGGAACATGTGCAACAGCTGTTGCAAATGACATACTTAAAGGAATTTGATAAGATGCAAGAGTTAAGCCGGAAATTATATCATATACTAAATATGACAATTTGTATTCACTTAACCAATTGCAACATGGAATATAATAACCCAGTTTCTGAGAAAAGGGAACATTAGGATTTGTTGTTGATCCAAAGTGTGGTATCGACCTAGAAATGTTTGATAATGGATGGGCATTTGATGAATAATTCACATTATATGAAAAGGATGATTCTGTAGAATCTTCGTCATCATTGTAGACACTTTGTTCTTCAATGATGTCAATAGAAGGATATGAATTGGAAGGATTTGCATGATGTTTGATCGATTCCGGAGCTGTGGCGTACCTATTAGGGAAATTTGATTGTAGTAGGGGAGAATTTTCGGAAGTTGTATTTGTTCTATAAGCGGTTGGTCTGGGTACTGGCACGATGTTCTGTCTTCGTAAAGACGGCGACGGAGACGGAGACGTCCTAGACATTGTGGGTATTGCGTGTGTCTTGTTCGGCTGTCTGCTTAGCTGCTGACCAACCGCAACCCTAACTCTAACCCTAACCCCAGCCCCAAACTCGTGCTGACGTGCTGACATCTCCCTCAGGCCGAAGCTCTTCACGCTCGCTGCTGTCGTGCTCCGAACAGCGGGCTTGTGTGCTGATCGGGGACGGTGTGTGGTTCTGCCAAGTTTCTGCCTGGTCCTTGGCTGGTCCTTGGCTGGTCCTTGGCTGGTCCGTTCTGTTGGTTTTGGGGTCGTCCTTTTCTGCAGACACGTGTTTAGTGTCTGTCAGGCCTTTCGGTGCTTTTTCAACACCTCTTTCAACACCTCTTTCAACACAATATCCTTATCAATGACCGAAGACAATTCTTGCCAGCGATATCTCGCCATAGTAGAACCTTATCCTATGGAACCGCCAAGTTACGAATCGACATTGCCCAGAGTCTCAATGCCGGCTTTTGACACTCCGGATCCACTTAATGAATCTCTTCCACCATACACATCTTCCGTTTACAAAATTGGAATTCTTTATAGAAAAATGGAATGGATCTCTCCTTATGAAATGGCATGTCAACGTCATTGGAAACCTTATATTTTTGAACTCAATTCAACTCAACTTAACATTTATCAATGTCCTTTTAAACCAAATGATCCAATACTGACAAGATTTAACACTTCATCTTCATTTTCTTCTCAGATTTCTTATTCTTTGTTACATCCTTATCATCATCATCATTTATATTTGAAAAAACTAAAAGGTTTTAAAGCACCTTCTGCAATTGATCCGAACGGTACGTACTCTTATAATGAAGATAATTATAGATCTGTAATGACAACTAAAACAGATCTGAAAGCATTGAAATTTTTCAAATCAATAAATGCTTTAGAATCAACTAAAATTGTACGCTCTTATTCTTTACAATATGGTAGAATAGGTTTAGCAATAGATTATACAAAAAGAAATTATGTTTTCCGTTGTAGATTTGAAACTGAACAATTTTTACTTGATTTTTCAAATTCTGAAGGAATGATTGAATGGTATAATTCTTTTAATTTAGGAATTGATAATTCATTAGATTTATCACGTCGTGAAATGCCAAATTATAGAACTGTTCCAAGAAGGAGAAGAAGAAGAAGAAGAAGAAGAAGAAGAAGACACACGAACAACCATAATCATATTATAAGTGCTAGAAATGTTGCCTTTGGTTTTGGTTTAACTACTTCTTTGGATTATGGGAATGCTAACATTGATATCAATAATCATAATAATAATAATAGTAGAAGAGGTTCTACTTCATCCAAGAAGAATAAAAATAAAAATAAGGATGGTAAGAAATTATTAAGCGTTAAATCAATTGAAAATTTATTTAAAATTGGTAAACGTAGATCAAGTTCAACTAATTCTGCCAGTGACTTTTTAAATATTTTCAGGAAAAAAAAGACAAAGCCTTCAACAACGTCAAACGGTGAAATTATGCAAGGTAATAATCTACAAAACAATAGTTCAGTTGATTATACAACAAATCAATTATCAATGACGCATATTAATGAGGAAGGAATTCCACTTGATGAAGATGGTTTTGAAGTTTATGAAGATGATGAATTATTGGATGATGATGAAGATGAATTTGTTATTGAAGAACAATCAGATAATGAATTGAATAATGAAGAAAATGATAGTGAAAATGAAATTGAAAATGATGGATTGTATCATGAAGAAAACGATGTTGATAGTGAAATTGAAGGTGATGAAGGGGAAGATGAGGGTGTGGAATTTATTGATCCACGAGACTTTGAAGAATTTCCAATTCTAGCTAATACACAAATTTTATCGATTACAAATTCACATCTAAAAAAATCATCTATATCTTCACGATCCACCAATTCATTAAAATCTCATACCCGAAACAAATCAAATAATATAGAAAATAACCCATCTACATCTTTAACATTGGATGAATCATTAAACAATAGTACATCTTTGTTTTCGAATCCAAAATTTTACAAAATTCGTTCATACAAGGAATATATTGCGAAACCATCACCACTCTCAATAAACACTCATACTTATCCAGCACAACGTAAGATATTAAGAGATTCTATTCGTTGTATGGTTCCACTAACAGAAAATGAACGATGGGTAGGCAAGTATGTTATAATTGATGTAAGCAAGAATTATAAACCACAAAGAAAAGAAAGTGTTGATCATCATTTTCAATCATTGGAAGTTTTAACACATGTTGGAACTGTCGGTCATAATTATGTACATAGATTCCGCAGGCCATTACAAGAATGGATTGTTACTCCTAGCGGCCTAATTCCATATATAAACTCACACGCATCTAGATAAATTATTTAGGTACAAAAACGAAATGAACACTATGAAAAAATAATGAACAAAGAATAGTAATAGCAGTAATAATGTAGTAGTAATATGATGATTGATCATCATATGCGCGATGAGGATTAGAAAAAGATATTTATGTACATTGACAATGTAGAGTGTTGCTTTAAGGAGTTAATGGTTTTCATCCTTTCTTTCGTAATATATCACAAAGCAAATCAATTGAGCAAACATGTCATCTGAAGTTGAAAATATTGTGCGTCAGATTATCAAAACATCACCTGCTGGTGATGATACTACCATTATTAAAGATATCAAAGCATTGTTAAATAATGCTGATTCAGATAGATTAATAAGTAGTGTTTTACGTGATCATTATACGAGTGAATTGATAGACAATGCTAAAACTTGCGGAGATATTAATTTAATTGGAATGAATAATGGTGAACATACTTTGATTTCTAAATATAATTCTAAAGGTATGAAATTTTTTGATATTAAACATGGAATTTTATTTGATTATGATTTTATCAATGGTAAAATAATCGATATTGAAAATCAATTACCAACAGAACTTGTTATTGACTCACAAATTGAACAATTACAAAATGAATTAGATGATTATCTTTTAACACATTATAATGAACTAAGTTATGGTATGGTTATTCCAAACAATGATGATAGTTTAAATGTTTTAATTGTTGGAGAAAAACTTAATGATGCTAATTATTATAATGGTAAATGGGTTTCTGTTTACACATTCAATAAATCAAATAATGAATTATCATGTATCGTAAAAATTAAAATTCATTATTATGAAGATGGTAATGTTGTTATGAATAGTGTTAATAAAGAAATCATTGGCAATTCAAGTATTAATAAATTATTGGAAAATATTTCTAAATTTGATACTGAATATGAATTACAAATTATGAAAAAGATTAATGTGTTGAATGAAGAAAAATTTAAAAATTTAAGGAGATTAATGCCTATTAGTAGATCTAAAATTCAATGGGGTAGAGCTATTGGTAATTATAAACTTGGACAAGATGTTATCGGAGGAAGACACTAAAAAAACCAGCTATTTTTTGATAATATTGTATAAGATGGATATATAGGCGTATATAATTTAGAAAAGATATTTAACAGAATAGTAAATGATTAAGAAGATAAGGAAGGAAACACCTACCATTTTAGTAATTTTTGGGTTTGCACGCATAACATGGGTTAATTTTGAAGAAGTAATCTTTATATTTTCAGCTAATGTAGATAATTGATTATTCAAAGAATTTAGTTGTGAATTATCTTCTTGAGCATAATTATTTATATCATTTGCAATGTTTTTAAAAACAGAAACTTTGTTTGCCAACAGATGGAATTGGTTATCGTTTTCTTGTTCAAATTGTGATGCGCTGGACATAATTATAATCGAATTAATTGGTATCTATATTTCGATTGGCGTAATGCCTGGGAAGAACTGGATGCAAAGAAATGTCCAATCTGATTAAATAAATAATCAGAAGATCAACAAAGAAATGTAGCAATCATGTCGAAAACTCTAGGCGAGATTTCCTATGTAAGCGATAAATAAAGGAAGATGGGGCTATGAACCGTGATCTACGTGTAAATTGTTACTTTGTTTATTTACCGGAGTGTAAAAGGCTAATTGATAAATTAACTACAATAGAAAAAAGAAAAGTTAAAAAAGATAGGGAAATCAGTTGTAAGATTTGTCGCATGGTGTATAAACACTCCATAATGAAACTAGGCGTGTTTCGGATGTGTCTATTTCTAGAACGCAAATTATTAGTCATCATAAAAGAAGAGAGAAAAAAAAAGAAGAAGAAAAAAAAATAGAGTAATAACACTGCAGTACAGTCACCATTGACTATAGAGCTGTGTGGTGGTGGGAGGTAGACTTTCAGAGTAGTTGAGAAAGAACTAACACAACACAGAGACTCCACAGATAATAAACAAATATACTTACACAAATACTTCACCCACCTTCCCGCGCTACGTCCAAACCCTGATCACGTGCGTGGCTCTAGGGCGCAACCCTTTACACCGCCAGTAGATTGTTTGCGTCTCTTCTGCGCATTCACCCCGCGCACCGGATCTGCTCCCTCTTGCTCTTGCCCTTCCCCCGCTTTCCGCTCTCCGCTCTCCGCCACTGCCCTCTCTGCTCACACTCTCGCTCTGAGGGCCCATTCTCACACTCACTATATTGAAATTTTCATCACTACCATTTTTTATGTATGTACAAACTTATTTCGTTAACACATTGTCACATCAAAAGATTTTTCCGAGTCCATATCCTACAACAAACATACATAAGATGTCTGCAGAATCAAAGGTCGTATCAACCAACTGGAGATTAGTCCAAGTCGGTAGAGTTGTTTTAGTTCAAAACAAATTAGCAGCAATTGTTGAAATCATTGATCAAAAGAGAGTACGTATATTACCTAAATTATTCATTAAAGTTACATTTCATTATATTGTGTTTCTTTTGTTATATTATATTACCATACCATTTTATTATTTTTTCTCAAAAGCAATTGTATTGTATTATCAAACAAAAACGATAAAACATTTATTACTATAAAATTAAACAAACTTTATTACTCTAAATTTATATCAAGTTAGCAGAAAGAATAGTAAAAAAACTACAGTATCAAAGATTTACCAATGTAACCATAATAAGAAGATTTATTGTCTTAATCAATACATTTACAATCATTTAGTATCAATTATGTTTATTATCATTACTATTATTATCATCATGATTTTTACTATCACTATTGTATTCAGCAGCTTCCATTATAAAAACGAAAACATTAATGAAGTATAATTACCATTTACAAAAATTTGCAACAAAAAAAACAAAATTTTTGATACACATAATATAACACAACATAATAATTCATAATTATGATTTACTTATCATATAGAGCAAAATACTAACATATTTTTTTACCTTTAATTATTTTCTAATAGGTCTTAATCGATGGTCCATCCGTTGCAAGACAATCAATCTCTTTAGGTAAGGTTGTTTTAACTCCACTTGTTTTAGAATCTCTTCCAAGAGGTGCAAAGACCGGTGTTGTTTCAAAGAAATGGGCTGCTGCAGAAATCGATGCTAAATGGTCAAAGACTAGCTGGGCAAAGAAGATTGCACAAAGAGAAAGAAGATCTCAATTATCTGATTTCGAAAGATTCCAAGTTTTAGTTTTAAAGAAACAAAGAAACTTCGTTGTTAAGAAAGCTTTAGCTAAGGCTTAATTAAATTACTATTTTATTAATTTATAAATAATATCTATCCTTTTTATATAAAAGAATAAAATATAAAATGAGAAAATTTTAATTTTGTGTACTATCTTCTAAGCTTTAATTAAATCGAAACTAAATATTATAAACTATAAATTATCAATTATCAATTATCAATTATCAATTATTAATTATTAATTATCAATTATCAATTATCAATTATCAATTATCAATTATCAATTATCAATTATCAATTATCAATTATCAATTATCAATTATCAATTATCAATTATCAATTATCAATTATAAATTATTATTATACAGTAAATTATTTACCTAAACTTTGCATTAAATCAGCCAAGATTGGATTTATCTTATTAGAATCATTATTATGGTTATTTGTAGTATTTGTAGTACTACTTGTTAATTCAGATAATGTCATTGAGAGTGCAGGATCATAATTATCATCTCCTTCTTCTTGATTATTGTGAGTAACATTTTTAAATTCTTTTATTTCTTTATTTATATCATTTTTATTATTATTCATTTTTAATGGTTCAATATTATCAATATCACGTTGAACAACGAAAACGATATAAAGTTTACAATCAGTTGATTCATCTTCACTTAAATGTTCAAGCATATCACTTGATGAAAATTTACTCAATAAAATAGGACTTTCTATACCATCAATCATTTGTTCTCTTGATAATGCTAATAAATAAGAATCTTTAATGTAAGATAAAGAATTACTCAGAACTCCATATTTTGAAACGCTATGATAAAATGACCAAATATTCATAAACGTCATGTCATTAGAATCATTATTTTTTGTTTTGATTTCATATAAATATAAATCTCTTGATGTTGTAATTTTATCTAAATATGAATCAGCAACTGAACTAGGTAATCTACCTTTTGTAATAAGTACATTATTAGAACCAAAATTTGATTCATTAATTATACGATGTGCACGTTCAATAATTCTTTTTTTCGTATTCTTACATGTAGATGTAATAAAATCAACCTTACAATCCAATTTAAATGTTGGTGTAGTTAATTGCCCTTGCCAAATGTTAACTGTTGGTTTTATGTCAAAAACTGGAAATTTTTCTTTATTTGATTGTATCTGTGAAATTATTGGTTGTTTAATAATTTCTTTAATCTTGGATTCTTGTTGCTTTTTCTTTATTCTTTCACGTTTTTCATATTTTTCTTTCTTTTTCATTCCATCATTAAGTATATCATTAAAAATATCATCATCTAATAAGTTAACATCTTTATTATGACTTTCTATTTCATTACCTCTTGATATAAAAGAATCTTCTTCTTCTCCCTCTTGATTATCATGATTATTGATTTTATTTTCCTTATTTTGCTTATTTATTGTATCATATTCGTCATCATCTACATTAGTAGCAGTCATCATAAAATTCGGTTGATTTGTTAGATCTAATTGTTCATTCATAATTATATCACTATAATTTATATCATTATCATATTCTTGTTCTTCTAATTCAAGTTTCTTCATTTCTTGAATTTTTTCGACTTCTTTATTTCTTTTATCATTTATATCAAATTGAAAATCTGTATCACCAATAATTTCTTCACCTCTATGAGTTAATCTTGTTTTAGGTAAATCACTAATTTCATTTTTAATAACAACTTTATTCAACGCTCTTTGTTTTGCTTCTTCTGCTACTTTCTTTTCTTCAGCAGTACGCATATCGTCAGTAGTTAAAAAGGGTAATTGTTCAATTTTAAATTCACCTTTTATAACACGTTCAATTAAATGTGAAATTTTAAAATTTATTAATAAACTTCTTGCTTTATCAGTATATTTTGACTGGTCAATTTTATGATTAGGAAACATATTAAAAATACCATTTTCTAAAATTTTAGCCCAAGATTTAGCTAATTCCCCGATTGACATTCCTTGTAAAAGTTCTTCGTTATTATTTTTTGGTATGAATTCAATTAATTTTGTTTCAAAGTTTTTAGTAATTTTTAAACGTATAGAATCAAGAGTATAATTAGATTTTTTAAAATCTTTTTCTACACTAGGCGATTTAACAGTTTTTGCTTTCTTTATAGCCCTTCTACGAGAAATTGAAACTGCATTTGTATGATCTTCTCCGGTATCACTAAGTTCATCATCACTATTAACTGTACGTTTATCTTTAACCTTAATATCGCCTTTATTCTCTGTATATTCACCATCTTTATGGTCATTTAAGGCACCAGCATCAATCAAAATTTCCTCATTTTCTTCACTTTCTTCATCTTTTACATCCGATTGTTTCTTAGCTTCGTCTTGAGTATATGTATCAGGTAATCTTAAACAAAGGTATCTAGCATATGCCATTTTTCTTCTTAATCCAACATAAGCTGAATTTTGTGGATCACATACATCACATTTATAATTCTCTGGTATATCTTCTTCTTTGATATCTCCAAACATACATTTCACATGTTGCCAAGTATGACAACTGACACATTCAATCATCATTCCATAAGGATCTTCTTCATCTTCATCGTAATCTAAATCTGTTGTTCCACACACTAAACATCTGACGCTTTCATCAGGGATTTTAACATATGCAGGTTGACGTCTTTTAGAAAGAACAATTTTTTTAGAAATTGATTTCCCAGTAATTGTATTAGAGATCATTTGTGATTTGGAAAATTTAATGGATTTATCAGATGTAGATTTTGAAATTTGTGATGTTGTTATAGGTATTGATAATTGTTGTGGCTCATCATCCAGTCGTTTTGAATGAACGCCCTTAGTTGTTCTTGCTGATCGACGCACACTCATAACGCACAAATTTTGTCTGATTGATCAAGTGTTAGATGTATAACACGTCAGAAAAACAAATGAAACTTGAAAAGTATGTTATGGATATATATGAGTAAAACATTAACTGCAAACTAAGACAAGATACGATGGATGGCAACTCAGAAAGAAAAAAAAAAAATTTGGACAACAAAACAAACAGAGTGAATGCGAGACGAGCCAAACAGTTCTTTTTGCGAGCATGTTTTTGCAACTGCCTATTTTGGTGTTTGTGGGGATGGATGGATGGATGGGTATGTTGAATTGGGTAGGTTTGAAGGTATTTAGTGATTTGTGCAGCGATGAGTGGTGTGAATGTAAAGACCCGTGTGGCGCCGGTATTAGATTTGGACGTTCCCAGTTTACTATCTGTGGAATATCCATTACGTGTGAAAAACACCGATAAGGCAATTAGTATGATTGGAGGTAGTGAGAAATTGAAGAAATGTTTTATTGAGCCAGATATGAAGTTAGAATTACGATTAAGAGGAGATGATCCATTATCGCATCCTATTCATTCAACAGTGTTGAAAAATTCAAGTAATGTTCTGATAAAATTTCGAATTCCTAAGAAAATTTTGATTGGCAATAATAGGGATATTCGAAAGAGTATTGAACAATGTGAAAAGGAAGGTATAAAATATTATATTGAACCATTTGGAATTTTGAAGCAAAATTATAAATTTAGAGAATTAGCAGATTTTCAGAAAATTTCAAGAACTTCAACATTTAATAGTAAATTTAATGAATCTATTAGAATTGGAAATTATGAAAAAATTGAAGAATTTGCAAATGAATTACATGAAAGTATGGAAGAAATTCAAACCTTTGAAGATGGGGATTTAGATATTCCTTCACTTGTAAGATATGCAAGAAATGATGTTTCACATAATTATAAATATCATGGTAATTTATTAATTGATGAACAAGGAGAATGGTTAAATAAATCTGTTAAATTATATACGATTCAAATTAAATTTGGGGAGAAAGTTCCAAATACATACAATCCTCGACTAAAAAATGAATATGAAAAGGCTCTTGAAGAAATTGAAAAGATGAGGATAGCTAAAATACCGGAACGAATGATTTTAGAAACTCCTGCATTTAATTTAATGGAATGTCTAAAAATTCTTAAGAAATTATTTGATATGAAACCAGTTTGGATTAGAAGACATATACACTGGCTATTACCTAAAAAGTTACGTAGTCAACTTCGATTTGCATTACCATTTGTTTCATATACATATGCAAAGGGGCCATGGAGGCATTCATTTATTAAATTAGGTTATGATCCAACTAAAGATCAAAACTCATATATTTATCAAATTGAAGCATTTAGGGGAAATACAAAGATTAATCATGATGAAGAAATTGAAAAGATTCTTGAAAATGATGGAAATGTTCATATTATTCCACCTACATTATATGAATATATTGATGAATTTAGTGATTCAAATAGTGAGATTAATAAATTAGGTACTGGTAAAATTCCAAGGCAATTGTTTTTTGATGGTAAAAATCCATGTAATTCGTTAAGTTTTCAAATTGGGGATATTTTAGATGACGATATTAAGAAATTATTAGAAAATATGAAATTTGAAAATAATTGTAATATAGAGACAGGATGGATAGATTTTACAACATTGTTTAGACTTAAGCATGTGATTAAATATAAATTGATGTGTTTGACGGAAGGATTGGCTGTTAATGAAGATAAGGTTCATGATTTGATGATTAAGACGAAGATTAATGAAGAAAAAGAAGATGATGAGGAAGATGAGGAAGATGAGGAAGAAGATGATGAAGATGAAGGAGATGAAGAAGGTGAAGAAGGAGTTGACGATGATGAAGATGGTGAAGCTGAACCTGAGGAAGAAGAAGAGGAAGAGGAAGAGGAAGAGGAAGAGGAAGAGGAAGAGGAAGAAGAGATTCCTAATGATGATATTCTGAAAAGATTGGAAAAACTTAATCCGAAAAGTAAGAATATTATTTACGAGATTGATAATATTGTTAAACAAGAGACATTAATGAATGAGAATTTAGTTAAGCCAGCAAAGATAGTATAAGTTAGTACAAAATAAGAGATTATTTAAGTCAACTATATTACAAAATTATATATTTATAATGTAATATATAATTATAATTATTTAATAAATACATCTAATCAGTTTGATTGAGTAGTAGTAGTAGTAGGAGCAGGTAAAGTTTTAGAATCGTCTTGGATATCAAGCATGTATTTAATTGCATCAGAAGGAGATTCGCCTAAATCATTTATTCTCCAATTTGCGATTCTTGAGATTTGTAAAATAGAAACAGTACCAAGGAAGAAATTAACGGAAGCAAGTAAGTAGTTCTTTGGTTTAATAACCATTGCCCATCTTGTCCATATAGCGCCAGTTGCGAAAAGGGATAATTGTTGAGTTGCGGAGACTTTTTCTACTGGTCTAGTCATTTCATTAGCACCAGCCACAACTAGTGCCCATTTCATGAATGGTGCCCAAAAATGGATTGTTTTTGGGCCAGTTTCCGAGTTAAGGAATCGTTTAAAAGCGTTAGCACCTGCAGCACCGGCGGACATTGGATATGGATGATGGATGGGGGGGAACAACGGGACCGACAGACGAAAAGGGTGGAAAGTGGAAAAGTGAAACTGCAAAAAGAAAAAAGAGCAAGAAAAAACAGAAACCACCACGGCCTGATCTCGCCGTCCCGGTGCAATCTGCTCCGCCTGCTCCGCCCGCTCCCCGCCGTATTTCCCCACTTATTTCCCCACGCTCGCTTCTGCGGCCGCCACCGCCTGCTCGCCCAGCTTCTCCGCCTGTTCCAAGTGCTCGATGAGAAACTGCACCCATTCGTTGCACTCCACGGCCGCTGCGGCCGCCCCAGTTCCATCCGTCCCGCCCCCGCTTCGTTTGCTCAGCGCCCGTTCGCCCAGCGCCCGTTCGTACAAACGCACCGCCCGCACGGCCCCCTCCAGCGGCCTCTCCCTCTCCCTCGCCCTCGCCCTCTCAACTTCCCCACGCAACTCCTCCAGTGCGTGCGTGTCATGGGCCGCCCGCTGCAACAATGCCGTCACATCCACCGCTTTGGCGGGACCCAGCAAATCTTTGTCCTCCGCCCCCGCCACCGTCAACAATGTCTCGTCGTACCGGGCCCCCAGTGCAAGGGCCTGCGCCTGCGCCTGCGCTTGCGCCTCGGACTGAGCGCCCTCCCCGTTGTTCCCCCCGCCGGACACAGCTGAAACCGCCAAAACCCCACGAACCGCCCGCTCAACACGCAGAACTGCCCTTACAGCAGCCGCTCGTTCAAGGGCAGCCCACACAGCCAGCTGATTACGTTCTTGAGCATCTTTCTGGGCTTGTTGCTGTTCCACCTGCTGCTGTTGATCCTGCTTTTGCTGCTCTCTCTCCTTCTCTATCTCTAACTCCTCTTCCTTCTTCTTTTCCTCGTCCTCCTGCTGCTTCTTCTCATTCTCTTCCTCAATCAGCTGAAATAAGCTCTTTGTCGTCTTGTAATTGTACTCATCTTCATCGCTGAACCCTAATTTCAACTCACGTGCCATGTCATTGTAATTTCCTGCAAGTTCAAGCATTGCACACAACTGAATTTTGTTCACTGGTGATAAAACTAATATTTTCTTCAAAGTAAATCCCCGATCAATTAAAACTTTAAGATTTTCTTTCGAATTCTCATAATTAGAAACAAACCGTGGCCATGAGGAATAAGGGTACGGTTCCTGTCCAACTGTCATTATCTCTCCTATCTTCTGTGTTTTATACAAACACGATGTATATCTATCCCCTCTACAAAACATCTAAAACACAAACATTTTCTTCCATCAAATCTCATGCATTGTCAAATTCATGTCGCTCTTCGTTCCCATTCCCATTCCCATTCCCACCCTACTCTCACTTTACGCTATCCGACATCCGCTTTCCGCTCTTCGCCTTTTTTAATAGATGTTAATATAACATCTATTGTTATATCATTTTCTTTTACTTTTTCATTAACAGTTTAATAAAGAGTGGAATTTATAGATTTATATAAACCAGTAATAATAGTTGCCTTATCATCATAACGATTTTGTAATCATTTCCATTTTTACCACTCTTTAAGCTATTCCTTTCAAATTCATTACGCGCAATCAACTCTTTATCGTATGCACAAACAACTTCTTCTCTCTTTTTATCTCTTACTTCTCTTAATCCCAATTGACATTGCTAATCATCAATTCCCTAATCATGGAAGATATAAGCATAGGTAATGAAATTAAAGATGGTTTTAAAAAATCAGAAAAATGGGTTAAAGCAAATATCGCTTTTATTGATGAAATTGAATCTTTTTATAGACAACGTGCCATTATTGAACGTGAATATTCAGAAAAATTACAAAAATTATGTTCTGAATCATTTCAAAAAGTTTCTAAATTAAGTCATACTTTAGGTGTTGGTGATGAACCAACAATTACTCCAGGCTCTTTAGAATGCGCAAGTGTTGTTGCCTGGAAAGAAGTATTAATTCAAACTGAGAATATTTCAAAGGAAAAAAAACAATTAGCAAATAATTTTGATGTTCAAGTAGCTTCAAGTTTAAATAAATTACAATCAAAATATACTGCAATTAAAGATCGTTGGAAAAATTTTGATGATGAATTAATTTCAATTAGAGATAAAAATTTTGGTGATATGTCAATTAAAAAAAAACATTATGATTCAACTTGTGAAGCAATGGAAAATCAACGTTCAAAATCTTTAAAAAGTTCAAGTGAAAAATCTCAAGAAAAATTATCTAAAAAGGAAACTGAAATGAATATTGCTAAGAATAATTATTTAATTACAATTAGTGTTTGCAATAGATTAAAGGATAAATATTATTATCAAGATACTCCAGAGCTTTTAGATGGTTTACAAGATTTAAATGAAGCTAAAGTTAGTAAAGTTAATAGTATTTGGTTATCAAGTTCAATTTTAGAAAAACAATCAAATGATAAAATTAATAAATTTATAGATTCAATTGATTTAGTTGTTAAAAAAAATTTACCTAGATTAGATACTGCAATGTTTGTTAAACATAACCTTGCAAATTGGTCAGAACCTGTGGATTTTAATTATATTTCTTCACAAATTTGGCATGATGATGAACAAATGATTGTAAATGATTCCACTTTAAATGATTTAAAAATTAAATTAAATAATGCTTGTTCAATTTATGAAAATTTTACTAATATATGTAATGATGAAAAACAGATTGTTGAAGAATCTTTAATTCAAAGAAATAAACTTTTAGGTGATACTTTTAATGAAGTTCAAATTAAAACTCCTGATGAATATCAAAAATTCGAAGATTTATTAATTAAATCAATTGTTAATTTACAAAAATTTACAAATAATGATACTAAAAGAGTTATGGCTGAAGTAGAAATCGAAACTATTCAAGCGGCAACAGGTGATATAGATATGACTATAAATACACCAATTCAAAAAGAAAAAAAATCAAAATTTGGATTTTTAAAATTTAATAAACTTTCAGATTTAAATAATGATAATGATGAAAATGATGAACCTGAAATTCAACAATTATCAGAATCAGTTAATAATATTACTATTTTACCAACAAATAGAAAATCAAGAATGTTTTCTTCATTAGGAAATTTAGTAGATGCTTATAATACACCAATTAATGAACATGCACCTAAATTAAACATTTTAAGTAATAAAAATTCAGATTCAATTACAAAGACAATTTTAAAAGCAACTGCTTTATATCCATATGAAATTAATGGTGATGATGAATTATCAATGAATGCAGGTGAATCATTTACTGTTTTAGAAGAAGATGATGGTTCAGGATGGACTTACGTTTCTTCCTCTTCTGGAGCTGAAGGTCTTGTTCCTACAAGTTATTTAAATATAGAACATCAACAAGTTCAAGTTCAAGTTCAACAACAAAAAAAACAAGGTCCAAAAGTTATACCTCGTAAAAATGCAAAACTAGTTAAAAGAATGGAAATTTTATATGATTATGAAGCTCAAGGTGATGATGAATTAACTTTACATAAAGGTGATATGGTAGTCATATTACAAGATGATGATGGATCAGGTTGGACAGAAGGAGAAATCGATGGATATACAGGTTTATTCCCAACAAGTTACGGTATTATTGCATAGTTTTAATAACTTATTTATTAAATGTATGTACATATTTATTTTTATAATTTTTGATATAAGATATTTGTTATGCTGGTGGTAAAAATGCAGAAAATAATGCTGTTTGTAAAAATACCCAAAAAATCCACCATTTTAAAATATATTTACCTATAGTTGAATCCACATTAATTAAATATGACACATACCATAAATGAATTGGAATAAAAGTACTCACACGATTCACAATTTGAACGTGCATTGTTGTAAATTGTAATATCCAATAAACAACACTTACCAACCATAATGATTTCAAACTTTTCCATTTTCGAAAATGAACAATTGATTGTAATAAAATCATCAATTGTGGTGCAGCTATAATAAATAAAGGAATATTTCCAAATGTAAAGTATCTTAAAAATCCATTATTCCAATAATGAAGTTGTGCATAGGAAACAAGTGATTTTGTATAGCTATTACACCATTCACCACGATTAGGACAGTATATTGTATATGGTACATATGTAGAGTAAATTAATCCTGCAAATAGTTGAAGTCCAGTAATTATGATAAGTATCATGTCTGAAAGTTTGTGAAATTGTGTAAGGTCGTATAAATATAAGATTCCATAAAGTAGACAATTTGATCGTATTCCAAATGCCAAGGTAAATATTAATCCTGATATAAAGTATCTTAGCTTACATGTAATAATGGATTTTGATCTCGATTTAAAATAAAGATATAATCCAAAATAACAAAAAAATTGTACAATTGTTTCTGAATATGATATCGTTGAAAAAATTCCACATGGTTGAATTAACACAATAATTGATGAAACATATGCAAATTTTGTAACATTAAATGATTTAGGTAAAATTTTCATGTTAGATTCGCATAATTGTAAACTTAATTCATAAATAAGTTTCGTAATCCCAATTAAAAAAATATTATTAATAATAATAAACGTAATTAAAACATCATATAGTGTAAATTCAATATTAAAAATCGATTCAATCCATGATTTGTAAAAATACATGAATCTCCACCATAATGGTCCAAAAACCCATTCATGTTCAAAAGTTATCCCATCCATTGACATTTTTAAAAAATAAACGGAGTCCCATGACATTAATTTGTCAAGAATTCGAGTAATATAATTTGAATATCTAATTGTGCTTCTTTTAACATAAGTATCTATTAATATTGATGTTGATGTGTCAAATTGAAACGGGGTCATATAAATTATGAGTGCCTGGATGGTACGTATTATAATTAGCAGGCACAACACATGATATATACTATACTTATACGTTTTCAATGCCAGAACACTCATTGTGACTTTGTATAACACTGCTTATCATAGGGAAAAAAAAACAAATTGATTTTGCAAAAAATATGGAAAATAGTCAATATTTTGTTATAGCGAACCAAAAAATTGATTAGTATACAAAAAATTATACAAAGGAAGTAAAAGGGGTGAATATGACATGACAGCAAAATGAAAAAAAAGATGGAATACATACCAAACGTAAAAATATTTAAATCCATTGAATCATACATTGAAAAAAGTTTACGGCAATTTGAGTAAAAAAGAGGCAAAAAACTAAAAAAATGTTAAGTGTAAAATATAGAAAAAAGCTGGAAAATTGAAAGATTGGAGAAATCAGTAAAATTGAATTCAAAAGTAAAATGTGTTCATGGATACAAAATGAAATAAAAAACACCCACAAATTGAGTATGTGAGTGATTTTAAAAGTTGAAGGTTGAAACATACGGGAAAACTAGAAATATTGTAAATACTGTGAATAGTTGAATACTTGAATACTATCATTACTATGAATACTATGAATACTTGATCAAATGGAGGCATAGTGATCACAATGAAACAGTTGATTTATTTATATATCTAACATGAAAAATGTAGAAGATGGAAATGTCTATAAACAAAAATTAAGAATAAATTAAACTAAAAACTAATTGGGGCTTTTTCCTTGGAAAATAATAGGGTCAATACATGTTGGATAGTACGTCGCAATGAAATCCTTATTTAATATGTGTTATATATTATGTGAGTTTGTCGAGAATTTGTCGAAATGATTTTAAATGAGACTATAAAATTTGGATACTGTCATGTTTGTTCAGATGTGGGATTTGACCTGTAGTAAAAAATTGTGAAGAAACTTTAATGTTAGTAGATGTCATATTAAATTAAATCTGTCTGTCATATTCAACACTGCTATCCTGCTGTTTGGAATATATTTGAACATAAAGAATCGTATACAAATACAAAAAGAGAATGACTACTGGCAAGGCAAGGCAAATATAATTCTTGTTTGCCCACATTATTATTGCTCGCCCATCGTGCGACCATATTAAGTTAAACTTTCTATAAAGTGCAATTCTATTTAAGATTTTTTTAATTACGTGTTATGTCATTATTGCGTTCCATGGATCCTCCTAATATGATTTTTTAAATGATCGGATCTTTTGAATGCCTTGTTACATTTGATACATACAAATTTAGCAATCTTTAAATGGATACAATCAACATGACGTTTCCATTGTGATCTTTGTTTAAAAACTTTAGGACATTGTGCACACTTAAAAAGATCTTTTTCCTCATAAATATTTCCTTTGTATGATAATTCCCCTTGCCTTGGCATACACCTTGAAACTTTCAACTTTGTAATTTTGGGGGTTGGAACATTACACTTATCTTGAGGTTTTAACTTTTGAAAATTATCTTTATTTTTCTTCATTGATTCACGAAATAATTCCATTACAATATCGCCATCGACATTGTCATTTTCATCTTTTTTAATTAAGCCTTCTTTCTTATGTCTTCTAATTTTGCATCTATTATTGGTATTCTCATTTCCTTCATTGATATCAAATTCTTTATTATTCTCATAATGTTTTAGTTTTTTTTCTTTATTCATTTGTTTTGAAGTTTTCTGATAATCTTTCTTCCACTTAATTTCACGTTTAACATTTACAAGTTTGTGTGACTGACCGCTCTTATTTTCGTTAGGTTGCTCAGTATTATAACTATTTGAATTAGGGCTGACAGCATTATTTTTAAAGAGTTTGGAATCAGTATTGACATTATTACCGTTACCAATAATATTGTTTTCGTTTATATTTTCCTCTTCATTTTCTTCATCCACTTGTTCATTCTTATTCTCATCCTCCTCTTCATTTGCATTTGTCTGTCCGTAATTATTCTCACATTCCACATTTGCATCATTGGTATCATTTTCAGAATCGGAGTTTAAACTTATTTGATCGTCACTGTGTGTTGAACTTCTTATTTGGATATTAGGATAATAATTATTATGAACATTATTTTGATGATAAATTTGATTATGACTTTGACTTTGACTTTGACTTTGACTTTGATTTTGATTTTGATTTTGATTTTGATTTTGATTTTGATTATTTTGATTATAGATATAATTATAATTATTCGGGTACTGTAAAAACCTATAGCTATTACTGAAAACACTTTTTTGTGGGTATTCTGTGGTATTATAAATTGCATGTGTCAAAGTATCATTAATTTCTTTTCTTGGAGAAGACAATACGGAATTTGACAAATTATGAATATTAGTATTTTGATTATTATTTAAAGTTTTAAAACCATTATGATTGGTATTTTCAGTCAATCCATCATCATTTATCCCTTTAAATTGTTTTAAACTTTTATGAATTGCCTGAATTAATTTTTTATCTTTTAATTTAGCTATTCTATTTGAAGCGGTAATAATTCTAATGGAATTTGAATTATTTGGAGATGGAGTATGGTGGAAGAATATTGGATTTATATTTTCATTATTCTGATTAATATTATTTGCTTGAGAGTTTGGAATTGAATTGGAATTGGTAGAATCCAATTCATAACTTGTTGAATCAAAACTTTTGTTTTGTAATCCATTGGCGTAAATCGAATCGTCATAAAGATATTCCTGATAGTAATGTGGGTTTGAGATATCCATTTCATTATTATAAAAATCAGTTGCATGTTTTAAATTAGCATCATTTAAAAAGGAATCGGGATTATTTTTATTATCATTACTATTTTTGGCTATACTAAATTTTTCAACAACCATTTTTGTAGTGGTGGTTGTTGTGGTTGTTTTTGTTATGGTTGGATTAAGAATACAATTTGGATCTACTGTTTTAAGAATTCGAGGATCATAGACCGAATTATTATTATGATTGTTGTTAATTAAGCTATTATTGTTGTTGTTATTAATTGATGGCAAGGTTGAGCCACATGGAGAAGAGTGAGATGGTACAGTCACATTTATCTCTGAGCCAGCAGAGGAAGTCGTATTATTAGGGTTAGTAATATCGGTAATATTATTAACATAAGAACAAGGAATGTTAGAAGAGGAGTCAACAGCCGTCGGGTTCAACTGTTGAAGAGGCATATGGTGGCTTTTCCGAATTTCGGAGTTCATCATAGCAACACCAAAGACCTAAAAAAAAAAAGCACGGGTAAAATACAACGGATAAAAGGGGGAAATCAGTATTCGGGCTATTAACAATCCAGGTTTAGATGCGTTCTGACAGATTAGCCATAAAAGGCAAATACAAAAGAGGACAAAGCAAGCAAGAAAAAGAGGGAAGCAAAGGTAGAAGTATAAGAGGGAGCAAAAGAGGGAAACAATCTTATCCCTGGGAAGATCACATCAGGAGCGAATGGATGAAAATAATGAGCCCCCTTCTGAGCCTTCTGCACTGTTGGTGCACGGATGTTTTAGATGCAAGTATTTGGTGCACGGATGTGTAGTGTGTTTGCCCGATTGGGATGCGTTTCCGAATCGGGCAGTCGGCCTGCCCGATCAGGAAGGCGGGACGAAAAGAGGAGGCTGGTCAATCCATTTCTGTCTCCACTGTTTTCTGCCCCCGGCTCAACGCAGCGAATGCAGCGAACATTCCGCCCACGGGCAAACTTATCTCAAGGCAAGGCAGGGCACAGCACCACGCGGGGCCAGAAAAGGAGCGGGAGGATACAGGCCTGACTGACTTAGTGTGATGTATCGCTGCTGGTTCTGGCATTATTCTTCTTTGCCACCTCTTCTTTCTTCTTGTAGCATTACCCTGAGTACCCACCGACAATCGAATCCCTTGACTCAATTGTCTTTAAAGGATACTCAATTGTTTTTTACTTCACTCTTCACCTATTTCCCTCCAAAAAGTCTGTGTTTCCTTTCTAACCCATAATCGATTAATAAAAAAAAACACACTGTATATCCATCTCATCAATATTCATTTGAATCCTCCTTTTTTGACTACATCACATACTACTTACCATTATCTCATTAACTCACTAACTCATTATAACTAAAAGAGAGAAAAAAGAAAAGCTAAAAATGACTACTTCATACGCTGAATCAGTTCCTTCACTCACAAGCAAATCTTCAAAGTACAACGTCTATCAGACTGATGGTAGACCTCTTAGTACTGAAGCTATTTACAGAGCAAAATTAAAATATGGTATTTATAATAATCCTGCAAGAACTAGTTTAGGTGTTGATCCTTCTGCTTCTGATACTGCTGCAGTTTTAGCTGCAAATACAGATTTATCAATTCATGCTTATTCAAAAGATTTATCTTCTGAAGCAGCACATGCTGCTTTAATCGCAAAACCTGATTTAATTACTGGTTGGACAAGAAATAATGTTGCTCCTGAGGCTGAATATGCTGCAATTTCTGCTAAGGCTCTGAAATTTCCTTTCGATTATGATGCTCATTCTTCAATTACTGAAGCTGATGGTGCAGGCGCTAATGCTGCTGCTGCTTCTGTTTTGAAGAAATCTTCTAAATTTGGTGCTAAAGATAATTTACAAGATATTTATGATTTTGCTGATATTAGATCCGGTAAAGTAACTTTATCCCAATTTTCAAATATTTCTAATGCTAAATCCGCTAAAAGTTTAAGTACAAAAAAAGATTATAGATCTGGTCTTGTAACTTCAAATAATGCTGCTGAAGGCTCAAGAAAAATGAATATTGCTGGCATCACTCAAACTGCTACCAAAAGTGCCGATAAACTTTTAAATAAAAGATTAACTCCTGATAAGGATTTTAGATCTGGTATTAAAACTGCTTCATCTGGTAGTATTTCAAATAGGGATGCTTCAATTTACATTCATAACATCCATAATCAAGCAATTAAAGCTAAAGATAAGGAATTAAACAAAACCTTAACTAGATCATTGGGTATTCAAACTGCTTCTGATAAAGGTTTAATAGTTAATCCTGCCAACTTTGCTGCTGCTTCTTTAAAATTGGATGCTTCAAAGGGTGATTTTAGTTCAACTATTAAAGATAATTCTCTGGTTTCTAGTAGTATTTATGCAATTGCTTCTGAGAAAGTTAATAAAGAGTTGAGCAAACTGAATGATGAAATTGCAACTAAAAATGTGTTCTCTAATGTTAAATTTAATGAAACTGCTTATAGAGTTGCACAAGAAAATGCTGCAAAGAGAAAAGCATCTGATTTGGCTCCTGGTAACATTAGATTAGGTGCTGGTTTAGTAATGAATTATAATGATATTGAAAAAATTGCATCTACTCTTGTTACTCCTGCTTTGAATGATATGGAAGAAAGAATTGTTGAAATGAAGGCGATTGATGAAGAAAAGAAAAAATTACCAGCTAAAATCAGACAAAGAAATGAAGAGTTTAAGGAAGAACAAAGGCAAGCTCAAATTGCATTAGAAAACAAAAGAGCTGATGAAGCTAAAGCAAGAAGAGATCAATTAATTGTTGATAAACAAGCATTAGATGATGAACATGAAAACATCAAAGAAGAATTGAAACAAGCTTACGATTCAAGAGATGAAGAATTTAATCAACAAGTCGAAGATGAAACTGGTCAAAAGAAAGAAGTTGATGATGAAAGAGCTGAAAAATTAAAAATTTTGAATGATGCAAAGGCTGAAAAGGATACTGAAAGACAAACTGAACTTGATTGTATGCAAGCTGAAAAAGATGAAGATGTTGCACCTTTATTAGAAGAACTTGAAGCCGAAAATTCTAAATTAAAAGAATTAATTGCTGATAGAGATGAAAAAGAAGCTTTCTTTAACGAAGAAAAATCTAAGACTGATGCAATTCAATCTGATCTCAATGATACTTTATCTAAAATTGATATTATGAATCAACGTATTGCTGAGTTAGAAGCTTATTTATCTGAAGCTACTGAACAAGAAGCTATTGAAACATCTGCTGCTTTGACTGCTGAAACAAGATTAAATGGTGAAGGTAAAGAAAAGGAACCTAAATTGGAATCATTGGCTGATGAAAGAAAAGAATTAGAATTTAAACGTGCTAATTTACATTCTGAAACAGAAGAAAAAGCTAATGAACTTAAGAATCTGTTTGATGAACATCACATTGAAGAAAAAAACATTAATGAAATTTATCCAGAACATCTTCGTAAAGAACTTATTTCACCTGAAGATTTCAATGATGATGATTTGGCAGATTCGAAGTTTAAGCTAGATGATTCTACAATTGCTATTCCACCAGAAATTGAAGAAGATCCGGTAAGTGTTCCTGAAGACGTTTGGCCTAAAGTTGAAGAACCTGAACCTGAACCTGAAATCGAAGAAGAACCATTGGCTGAAGAAAGTAATTTTGCAAAAGGAGAACCTAGAAAGTTTGTTACAAAGAAAACATGGGATGAAATCAGGGCATCTGGTTATGCAGAAGGTGGAGATCCATTAATTAATGTTCCAACTCAAGAAAAACCACCAATGGCAGATGTTGTTACTCATGAGAAGATTCAAGCATCAATTGTTAATGCCAATGCACTAAGATCATCTAGGTTAGAAATGACAAAAACTGTACCTGGTGCAGGTGCTACTGCAATTTCTAACGCTACTGAAATTACTGCTAAAACTACTAATACACCAGGTCCTAATACTGTTCCACTGATTAAGTCAGGTAAAAAGGGCAAAGGGTTATTTGGTTTTCTCAAATCTAGTAAAGCACAAAAAGAATACATTTATAAGACTGATGCTGTTGACACTGATGGTGCAAAAAAGAAGTTTAAGGGTTTACAACCAGAAAGTATCCATGAAGTTGAAAAGAAGCCAGAAGCAGCTGTTAATGATGATGACGATGTTTTCAGTGGTTTTTCTCAAGGTTCTGAAGTTCAAGCATAAGTTTTTCTGATATGCTTTGTTGTATTTCTAATTGTTTGCTTTGGAAAGAAAAGATAAGACCATTGTGTCCTTTACTGAATCTTTGAAATTTTTTGTTTTTTTTATCTTATCTCCTTTGTTACTAATATTACTGTTCTAATTCACATTCTCAAATTATTTTTATCTCCCTAATTTTTACTTTTACTTATTACTTTTAATTTCCACTTATTTTTACCTTATTTTTACTTTTAACTTTTTCTTTTATTTTGATTTACTCACTCTGTTGTTGTTTACTTTTTCATTTATCCCCTTTGTGTTTTCTGTGTTAGTTATTGCTTGTATTTCTGTGTAATTGAACATGATTATTTACTGTACTGTGACTTGGTATTGCTTGGTGTGATATCGCGTAAGCAGCGCTGGGCTGCACACCTTCCGCATTCGGCGAAAATAAAATAGTGAACTCGGTGAGCGCCAAGTGCAATACTGCGAGACTGTAACTTGCGACGGTGCTGGACTGTGCATGTTTCTTCTGTTTTAGCATTGGTTGGATCGGTTTTCGGCTCAGCATAAAGGATTCTTGAATTGTATTTGGGAATTGTGTCTGTTACAACAATTTGAAAATCCAATGGCTAGACGGAAAGTAAAAGCTGTACCTTTTACTGCAACTAGAAGTGCAAGTAAAGCATCAAAAAAAAGTAAAGCTCCATCATCATCTGGCAATGCGAAAAAAGCCAAAACTGTTATCAAAAGAGACATTTATGAGTCTGATGAAGAAAATGAATGGTTGAGAGAAAAATCTTCAGTGTCGAGTGGATTATTAAAGAATCAACCGGGAGATCCTGTTGAGCCACGTAAAAGAAGACATAAGAGTGGTGTTGTTGCATTAAGGGATATTAAAAAATTTCAAAAAACTACAGATTTATTAATTAGAAAATTACCATTTGCAAGATTAGTTCGTGAAATAGTTCAAGAAGAATTCGGTAATGATGCAGATTATCGTTGGCAAAGTGTAGCGATTTTAGCGTTACAAGAAGCAAGTGAAGCCTATTTAGTTCATCTTTTAGAAGATACTAACCTTTGTGCAATTCATGCAAAGAGGGTCACTATTATGCAAAAAGATATCCATTTAGCAAGAAGATTAAGAGGAGAATAGATGAATATTATTTGTATTTGGTATTTTATTTTATGTTGAGCTAATAATCAATTTTTCATTTTATTTTCTTATTTATCGTTTCATGTTGTTTTTTTTGTTGCTTTTTCTTCCGTTTTTACAAGTACTACTTTTATTTTCCCATCTTATCTAAGTTTTATATTTAGTGTATAGTATTTTTTGTTGTATCAATTAAAATCCTTTAAATTGACTTCTATTTACTTAAGTATAAAAGATTATTTAATTATAGTACACAGTGAGAAAAAAAACTAAAAGTAATATTAACATAGATTGACAATAAAGACATTTATTACAAACAAATAGTCCAAACGGCCATTGGACCACTTTCATTATAAGTTTCCTTTGTTAAACAAAGTTCATTACTAGAAGTAAAAACTTGTTTTGATAAGATTTGAGCACCAAGAAATGAGCAGTCTTCAAAACCAGCCTTTTTCCATTCACTAAAATATTCAATCTTTGGAACAATTTTTAAATGTCTTGGAACTTGACCTATTGAAGTATCATCAACTGGTCTAACATCATTTCTAAATTGTGACTGAGGTTGCAATAGTTTATTATCTGATAAAACAACATAATTATCAAACAGGTGAAACATAATCTTTTCTTTTAAACCTTTTATTTTACTCGTTTGACCTGTAATAATTATATTATCATAACATTCTTGTCTTTTCTTCAAATCTGGAATCTTCTTTAAGCAATGATAAATATTGAATACTAATGAATCAATCAGTTCATTACAACCTTGAAATCTTTCTTTACCAACAGTCAATGTATTACCTTCATTATCTTTGAAAGTATTTGTTTCTAACTCTGAGTTTGGCCTTGTATCAGCTTTCTTTTTAATCTTTTTGCTATTATCTTCTAACAATTCACGAGTTGATTTATCACTAGTAACGATTGCGGCAATATCTAAAATGCCATCATCTTCATTGTTGTTATCATCTATATTTTCTAATAAACCTTCCATACCAAAAAATGATTTTTTGGCATCTTCTTCACTTAAACATTCGAAAATTGAAGATTTTTTTAATGCATCAATTTGATCACTTGAAAATTTTGGTAATAGTTTAGATAATGTTTGATTTATAAAATTACCACCTTTAAAAATAACCTTTTTACTAGGACTAAATAACTGATAATCTATAATGGGCAATATTTCACTCTTTTCATAACCAATATCAATAACTAATGCATTTGCGATTGAGCCGTGAGAGAACAAAACACATAATTCAACAGGCACAACACTGATACTATGTAAATTTAATATTTCAAACCCATAATTAACAAGTGATTCAATAGAAAAGGGATTCCATCTGGAGGAATTTTGAACAAGCAGAAGATTAACCGATTCTAAAGGCATAATGAGATCGTCAGTGTTTCCTTCCTCAGTTACACCTTCTTTTAAAACAGATAAAATAACTGATTTAATGAAAAATTGTAATCCAATAACATCTACGATTTCTCCCTTGACAATCGGAAAAATTTGATCATATTCATCTTCTTTACCTTCTTCCCTTTGCATGCTATATGCTGCTTCTGCATCTTCACTGTTGATATCCTTCTTTTTGTACACCTTCGTGTCAATAGAATGAGATGGCAAACCAAGCGGATCTTCCAATCCAAACTTTACCAATGTATGCAACGATCCAGGCTGCACTATCATGTAACTGTCCTCTTTGTATCCTGGTGCCATAGCTGCGTTTGCTATCTCTGTATCTTTATATTTCTTGTACTTTGTCTCTGATCATTCAACCCTGGATATCCCAACTATAACACCAAACAAACCCAGACCAAACAGCAAAAATGTTGGAATTATTAGAATTTGAGTGCGACATTAGTAAAATAGGTTAAAGTAATATAAAGGTAGTGTATAAAGGATGAGCTTGGCTTTAGTTATTCCTCAGTCTTTCGTAAGGAAAAGTATCCCTTCACTAGCTTTCCACAAACTAGCGGCGACACCGTCGATATTTATAATCGTGTGTTCTGATCTGATGGCAT